>JAODUH010048936.1:0-19325 GCA_027564835.1 Typhlichthys subterraneus
CCAGAGCCAGCTTCTGCTGCCTGGGTCTGGTCCGTCGAGGCCCCTGACTTTCACTGCCACCCATGTGGCAGCGCACCAAAGAAAGAAATCCTGTTTTTTTAAACTATCCGCAATACATTTCTAGCTAATAATTGTAAGTGGGTGGTGGGTTGGATATTTGAAATATGCATTTCTCTTCCGTTACACCCTTCTGAATTTCTTACTGCTGGCCTTTGGTTATATTTAGGGGTGGTGTTGGTTAAAGGAACACTGATCTGAACTGGTCTTGTTATAGCACCCGCTCTTTTGCTCTTGCTGTTTGTGTGTGTGTGCGTGCTGTCCATCTCAGGAACCAGTCTAATGTCCGCCGGATGCACACCGCGGTCAGGCTGAACGAAGTGGTGGTCAACAAGTCCCAGGAAGCTCACCTGGTGCTCCTCAACATGCCCGGTCCTCCGAAGAACAGAAGAGGCGATGAAAACTGTATCCTTCATCGTCTGCTATACACTACATGAGCTTGTCACAGCGAGAGTTATCGAAACAGAAAGCATGGACTATGTACTGGGACCACCGCTAACCCGATACCGATACCTGCACTTTGGGTATCGGCCGATCCAATTACCGATCCGATTTCAGTGTTAAATTAAGTTTTAAGTTAAGTTGCACAGTAAATTAGAGCCTCCATCTCTATTTTAGGACTTAGATGCATTTTGGAAACCTGCTATTGATAGTGTGGCCTGGGTAGGTTAGACGTGGCTGATGCTTGACAGTAGACCTACGCGTGTAAATACATTTAATTGGATTAAGGTAAGCCCCGAGTTCATTCATCGAAGGATCTTGTAGAAGATTGACTTCTGTCATCTTTTAGACCTAGAGATTAAACACTCTATTACCCTGTTGACATGTATTATATACTGTACTAGCATCTCTAACTCTTGCGTTATTCCAACTACTAGTTCATGCAACGATGGCTAGCCGGTAGCGCTGTGCACTAAATTACGTAAATCTCACTCTCCAACACCTCAGGGACACTCTGGCAACGCACACTAGAGCCCACTGGGTTTCAGCGTGTCTTGTAGAGCATCCGCTCTCTGCATGGGACGATTGAGACGGACTTGTTGCACTCAAAATCATAACAATACAGACCTGCTGCGGTAGTGGAGTTAGCCTGCAGTCTTGTGAAGGAGCCACGCCGCGTTCTGTCCTTCACTCTTCTGTTCTCAGATATGGAATTCCTGGAGGTTCTCCTGGAGGGCCTGAACCGGGTCCTGTTGGTCCGTGGTGGTGGTCGCGAAGTCATCACCATCTACTCTTAAGGAAAAAAGAGAAGATGAAAATAAAACACACTCACCTTGCACACACAGGCAATTGCCATGGGTACAGGTTGCCGGGCATTTTTCAACGGGAAACCTAATTGGGTTAAATTGGGACAGGAGGTGGGGTTTGTAAGGCAGGGCTGCTTGAGAGTGGACAGAAGGCCTTAATGACCTCAGAAGGAGAAAATGGTTGAACTACCTAACTGGCGGAGGAAGGGGGAGAGAGGGAGTGTTGTGTGTGTGTGTGTGTGTCTAGGCCAGGCCAATGTACCTCTGCCCAGTGGAAGGTAGACCATAGAGACACTTTATATTTTTCATTTTCTTTTGCAAATGTTGTTTTATGCTATGTTTTCATATTTTTTTCCTCTTTTTGTGTCGTTCATGTCATGTTTTTGACACCTAACGTTAGTTACTGAATGTCAGTTGTTGATGGAATCCTAGTAGTCTTTATTAAGCATGTTCTGTTGAGTTCTACTGTGTGAAGTGCAAAGAAGTATTTAGGACCTAGAGAACATTGTCCAAACCTGTATTCCTTTTGGTTTTTGCACACTGACAATAGGTCTGACCTTACAGCGTGGGTTTATTGTATTGTAGTGATTGTGTTGTTACACAATGCTCCTTCTGGGAAACATTTACACAAGCTGTCTACAGTTTGATGAGGCGATACTCTTGCTTAGAGGGTTTTAATGAATTTCTGGCTTGATCAGAGGAATGGATGTCAGTACAACTTGTTGATGCGGCACTTGTAATATTTTATATTGGTTGTTTTTCGTGTTTTGTCATTGTGTAATGTAGGCTATATCACCTAGTAGGTTCAATGCACCTGTATGTGTTTTTTGAGTGTATTGCATATGTGAACACATTTTGAGCAGTAGAAGAGGATTGTGAACGTACAGTAGATGGTGTCCCTGTTGTGCTTTCTCAGAGGCCGCACTAGCACCTGGGACGTAGAGATGGACCTCTCGTTTAATTGGTTGGGATGCTTTAGAAATAATCCTTGGTTAATTATTCCTAAAAATAATAAACAAGTGGTCATGTTTTCTCACCCTTAAACATAACTATTTTTTCATTGTTATATAAATGCATATTTGTATACATTTATAATGATAATAGGACTTTCTATAAATGAGATTGAGGAATGTTTAGATCTGTCATGACTACACCAAGGTAGTTTGTGACCGCTTGGGAAAATTAAGTGCTGGAGATGATGGATAATCTTTTTAAGGCTAGACAAAATAACCTAAAGGTGTACAGTATAAACCTGTGACTATCATTTTAGGGATCAACAATCTTTGTTGTTGGGTTCCTTGCATTCGCTTCTTTACAGCACTGTTATCTTTGCACTACCTACAAGCACAGTGTAAACTTCGTCTTCAATATATTACAGCCATATTATATATATTGTGTGTGTGTAGGCACACAATGCTTGTCCGCTTACATGTTGATCCATACATCCTTACGCGTGGCTGAAATGTGGTTTGGAGAGCCGAGAGACCGCATAGAGGTGGATGCAGACGGCGTCGAGTAGCGTGTGTGTATAACTTCATAATAGGTTTTCACACATAGTAGCAGTCCTTAGCTTTTTAGTCCTGGATTGCCTGGGTTAAATTATTTTGAGAAGAAAATGTGCCAAAGACCTAAAGAAAAGAGACTCTCTGTGTATGTACTGTATGTTATGGTATGTTGCGTGTGTGTGTTGTGTACAGTACATTTTACATTTTAATTGTAATTTCTAGTGTTGCCACTAGTATTACCTTGTAGCAAGTTGGTTTTAGTGTTACCTGGCAGGACAGGAACTCTTGTTTTAAGGAGGGGTGGGTATGCAAATGCATTTGTTTGTGTTTGTGTCCCAGGTCTTTCTCCTCACACCGAGGAAAACATGTACTCTACATAGGACTGAAAACTCCCTTACATTATAAGATTGTTAAAAGTGGCACAAAATAATTAATTATGTTACTGTCTCACACTGTTATACAATATATGATGTATAAACATTGAAGTCCTGTTTTCTTTTGTTTTGTATTGTAGCCACTCAAAGAGGAAATATGAGTCTGTAAGAAAACATATTGTGTCTAGGCTTAATGAGCAAGAATGTGGGCGGGGTTTAGTGTTACGCAAGTAAATCTGTTAGCTTCTCTTAACAGAGGTTAACACCTACTGTAGTTCTAGTTAACACATAGTTAACACCGCATTGAAGATGACAGCATCAACTGTCCAATCCCTCTGCTGCACTTAACCTTTGGGAGTTTTACTTATTGAACCCTGAGCTTTGCCCTTCTGCTCTTTTTTGACGTTGTGCTAATGTTAAGTTAAAAAAAAAAGTTTAATATCACCTTAATTTACTGAATAGTAGAAGTGCATACATAACAGACATTTATTTAAACATCAGTGATTGGTATTATAAACTTTGTCAGCGATGTCTGTTTTAAAGATAGGTTGTTTGAAGTGACTGGAGAATATCTACCTCAAGGTGTCACTGGCTTAGTATAGGACAGAACCTTGTTCAATCACTTTATCCTTTTACTGTTAATCCAGTGTTTTTATATGGATCAACAAATAAAATCACCAATGCTCTAAAAGATGCAGAGAACAAGCAGATGTGTTTCTTTGTTGGACAAAGATGGGTTTGCATGAATACAGTGGTTTGTGTGCCACAAATGTAAAGGAGAGGAGCCTGGTCAATTATATTTGTTCATCTGAGTGAACAATCTTCAGCTATATGGGCAACCAGTTAGTAGAGCGATCAGGAAAGTGATTTGACCATCTTGTCCTGTAACGTCTTAGAAAGGTGACCCCCTGCTGTTCCATTAGGCCTGACCAGTGACATATGGTCTGACCATGAAGGGAAAATTCATGGTCATGGTATTAATATAGGATAACATACCTGCAACATGAAGGGGGCTGCCCACTATATGACAGTAAAATCAACAGCTTTATCAGGACTGCATAACGAGGGGTAAAAACAAGAGGGACGTAAATTACATTTTGAGTGAAACGGAGATGTATATATCAAATTAAAACTCTGGATGAGCTCTTTCTAACTGCCAAAAGTGCACAAGTGAATCAATTTGGAATTATTCATTAAAAATACTTTAAAATATTTTAAACTCCGACGGCCCGCCCGTGGGCCGTTCAGCATCTTGGTTGGGGAAGTTTTGTTGTTGACATGTTTAACTTAAAACTTGTTATTCATGCTATATACTGTTAGAAAGCTATAAATTGTACAATTTGATTGATATAAAAGAATTCAAGATCCGATTGTAACATCAGGTACACTCAATGGATATGTCAGACCACCACCTGCAATAATTGCAGAAATGTTAAAGGGTTTTAAATACTGAACATACTAAGCCAGTTGGTGACTAAAGGGCATAACTGCACTCACGCACTTTTGGCATTGTATTGACATGTATATTTGGAAAGCATGTGGTAAAGTATTTTTTTTATGTTATATTTTTATTTTATCACAATAGATTGTTATTTACTTCAAACTGTGTAATGCTTTGTTCATACTGTCATCAGATGGGCCCATGCTTGTAGATTAAATGGATGAAATGTTGGTACCAAAAAGGCGCATGTGAATTTTACAATTTTGTTTTGGCCCTCCTGTAAAGTTGGACAAATTTAACTTACAGCCCTCTGCTTCTCATCACTCGAATTAAGATAATGATAAATGAATAGATTAAGATCATTTTACAAGTAGGTAGGTTAGCATATCCTAAATTAGATTGTGTGGGTATGGGAGAGGGACATTTGCAGGCTGTCACGGCCCCATATAACCCAATAGCATTATACTGTAATAAAATCAGTTTACTTACTTCACATGGGTGTATTATCTATTACTAAAGTTTTATATATGCTCCAGTGTTCTGCACCAACACTTAACAGGTTATATGTGATCAGTGATTAACTCTATATAGTCCCATTTACAAATGGAGGTTTATATTCAAAATAAACAAACATGTTTTAGATGTTTGTCATTCACGAGACCAAAAAATTTAATAATGGCTAGGTATATGAATTTGATATTTAGGGTATATTCACTTTAATCCAATATATAATACATACAATTATTTAAGAGACACAGTTTGAGGTTATACATCTCAATTACAAGATAATGGACAAAACGAGGCTAGTTTTCTCTAGTTCAGCCTCTGGAAACTATTTCCATAATTAACTACAACGATTCTCACCTGTTCTTCAGTTAACCAATCACAATTGTATGCCAGCGCTTTGGGTGCCAATGCTGTTAAAACCAGGTGTTAACCAGGGGTCTGTGTGGTGACTGTGAGGCTTGGCAGGGGGGGTTTTCTTGCTTGTGGTGCAGCAGTGGTGTGAACACACAACATGGTGGAAGTGACAGGTGTTATATTGAGGTAATCTTTCTGAGACTTTGTGGATTATATTTTACCAATATTTAATTATTCATGCAAACTTAACAATAAAATTGTATTTATTTTTTAGACTAGTCTTGTTTCTGCTAGTTGGAGGACTTCAATTTACCAGTGAGTTCAATCTGCATTTGAAATTTGAATGCTTATTTCTCTGTATGGGATAGCCATGTACAGTATTTTACTGTCTTTTTTTTTTTCCTCTAGCTCACAGCTTTGTACAGCTTGCCGGTGCACAAACACAAGATGGCTCCCAGCCACTATCCAGTAGGTTTGGGTACAAGCAGCTTGGCAACCAGCCTCAATTGCGTAGCTATCAGCCGCAGTTCGAGCAACTGGAGGAAGAGCCAATAGTTTTCCACCATGGCTACCGGCCCCGGAGGCCGTACTACCAGCCTGAGCAGCTGCTTATTCAGGATGAGATTGTGGAGATGCCCCAAAACCAGCCTAGCTATCAGCCCCAGGTGCCCCCAGTGTGGCTCACCTACCAGCCCCAGATGCCCCCAAAGCAAGCCCAAGTTCCTAGGAACCCCAGATACTGGCCTGGCTTCCAGCCCCAGATGCCCCCAAAGCAGGCCATATACTGGCCAGACTACCAGCAAGCCAGCTGGCAAATGCCCCAGGTCCGCAGCCACCAGGTCCAGATACCCCTCGATCAGCCCAGCCACCAGGCCCAGATGCCCCAGGGCCGCAGCTACCAGCCCCTGATACCTGGCCAGCAGCAACCGCAGCAAGGCTACAGGCCCAGCTGGCAGCAGCCTTTAGTTCGTGGCTACCAGCCACAGTTGCCCAGGCAACAGCAGCAGCCCCCCCGGGTGCGAAGCTACCAGCCTCAATTGCCCAGACAGCAGCAGCAGCAGCTGCCCCAGGTGCGAAGCTACCAGCCGCAGTTGCCCAGACAGCAGCAGCAGCAGCTGCCCCAGGTGCGAAGCTACCAGCCCCAGTTTCCCAGACAGCAGCCGCTGCCCCAGGTGCGAAGCTACCAGCCCCAGTTGCCCAGACAACAACAACAACAACAGCAGCAGCAGCAGCTGCCCCAGGTGCGAAGCTACCAGCCGCAGTTGCCCAGACAACCACAACAGCAGCAGCTTCCCCAGGTGCGAGGCTACCAGCCCCAGGTGCCCAGACAACAGCAGCAACTTCCCCAGGTGCGAAGCTACCAGCCGCAGGTGTCTATCCAGCAGCCCCAGATGCCCAGGCAACAACAACAACAACAGCAGCAGCAACTGCCCCAGGTGCAACGCTATCAGCCTGACTTGTCTATCCAGCAGCCCCAGAAGCAGCCTAACTACCAGCTCCAGAAGAAGCCCAGGGACCAGGCCATGCAGGTGCCTAGCAAAGAACCCAAGCAGCCTATCTCTAAGCCACAGGTGTCTCAAAGGAAGATTGGCTTCAAACTCTACGTGCCCAATGTTGAGAGCCCCCAGGTGTCTTAAGGGATTAGATGCACTTAAAAAAGGAACTGCTGCCGTCTCTGGTCCTGAAACTCTGTGGGAATAATTTATAATCGAGCTAATGGCGTAGTACAGTGTCATGTTGTCTGACCAAATTGCTTTTGGTTCAAATAAAACGCTACTCATCTTTGTACCTTCTTGCTGCTTTCATTTAGCTTGGCAAATGTGTTTGCTTCTGTCACTAGCCTAAACTGCTTGTTATAGCTCAAGTGACTGCTTGTGCTGACTGTTACTGACATTCAAATTCCTTCCAATGTGTTTCGTCCAAAAATGAAGCGATACAATAAAAATGAATACTAACGTTAGTTCCTTATGACTACTAAAGCGCTCCTACAACAGCTCCCCAATGTGTGTGTGTGTGTGGGGGGGGGGGGTTAAGGCTTAAACCTGTATTGAACTGCGTGTAGACCGGTTACAGACTATCAACTCTTCGACAATTCAAGCAGAACTCGTGTCTTTTGTATTCTGACAGTCCGACCTGAAAGGGTTAAAATGGGAGGCCTTTGACGCTTCCAGTGCAGAACTGGGTCGCAACATCAATAGACCACGGTAGGCCTAGTTGGACGACGGCTGATGCCACAGCCTTCACCGGGCGGCAGGCATACCACAAAGAGATGGGTGTGTTTTTCCGTAGAACAATTGCATCTCTCACTACGTTGCAGAGTGGAATTCCTGACTCATTTATACTCGTATCTCAAGAGGGCGGTGCAGGGAAAAAAAATACTACACACGAAGGTGACGTGCCCTTCATTGGCTAGTAGTCTGCAGTCGGTGTTCGCGGGACGCAGTAAGATTGGAATGGTGCATTTGCATTCGTTCAAAGGACTTTTATATTTTTAACCCATCTGATTACTTATTGTGGAATTACCCCGGTGGTTTTAAGTTGTTACGTGACAGATCGCCGACCTCTTCAATCGCAAAAATGTGCAGCAACGAGTCGACGGGCGCAGGTGGATGGCCAACCTGACCGTCCTGACGCCGTCCTGACGCTCAGCCTCTGCCGCTGCGTCGCTGCCTGAAGCAGGTCTGGCTTCAACGCTGCCTACGACGGAGACTAGCACCATGCTACCCGGTGTCGGCGTTTTTGGTACCAGCTTGACCACCAGGGTGATCATCCCGCTGCTAAAGAACGAGGGTTTCGCCGTCAAAGCCCTATGGGGCCGAACACAGGAGGAAGCCGAGGAGCTAGCCAAGGAAATGAATGTACCGTTCTACACGAACCGGATCGACGATGTTCTGCTGCACCAGGACGTGGATTTAGTGTGCATCAACCTGCCTCCGCCTTTGACGCGGCAGATCGCTGTCAAAACGCTCGGTGAGTGATTTTGTTTTTTTGAAGTGGGATGCTGGAGCTGTCTTGCTTTAACATAACACAAGCTACGAACTAGGCTATACTATACATTTTCACTATAGCCAACTAGCCTGCAGATACAGCTAGTACACACACAGACACGATAAAGAGAAATGTGTAACGGCAGAACAGGTGTGTGTGTGTGTGTGTGTGTGTGTGAATATAATGGATATGCCTGAAGCTTGAGCTTGACAGCTCTTATAATCAGTGTCCAGATAATGCTGTAGCGTGTAGCCTACTATCCCTGGTTGGTTTTTAGTTATTGGTGTCTGTCATAACCATAGAAATAAAGTCGACATGTAAATGGACGACAAACATCTTAACAGAATACCTACAGGCTAGCGATCGTATTGAGTTAAGATCTGTCATCTGGAGATGCCCTTGAGTAAACCACAACAAATAAATGGACACATCACAAAATGTAAGAAAACAGCCTGCAAATAAAATAATATATATTTTAGTTATGTTATAATAACTGTTAAAAATGTGTGTGTATATATATATATATATATATAGATGTAGATAGGTAGATAGATAGGTAGGTGTGTGTGTGTGTGAGAGATGGTTTATTCTGGAGCAGTATATGACTTATTTTGGATATTGTTTTGCTTTTTCTTTTCTTCCAGGGATGTCACACAATCATGGTTTGCATTGATTATTTGGGACAAGTACCAATAAAATTGATATAGTGACAGGCTAATAGTGATATTATAGGCTCTGTGGCTAGACAAACATATTTTGGACGGCCAGGTTTTCTCTACTATTCAAAGGCATGAGCAAGTTGTTTATTAAAGAACTGTTGGAGCCACACACTAGCTGTGTTTCCCTGTTTGCATTGGTAAACACAGTGAACAACCAGTGTTTTAAAGTCAAACAGACAGTAACCACTAGCCAGTGTTTGTTTATAATTGGGCTGTATATGTGCACGCACACACACACATGTATGTAAGCCTACACACGTGCACACCTTACATTTGTCTTCAGTTACTGACTTCCTTTCACATCTTCCTCCATTTCTTCTTCTGCCACTTTCTCTCATGTTAATGTTTTTCTCTTCTTCCTTTTTCATTTCCAGTTGAAAATGATGCTGGTGTTCGGGCTTTCCCTCCCTCTTCCTTGGTGTGTGTGTGTGTGTGCGTGTGCATGCGGTAATGCCTCTGACAGCTGTTGGTTTATCGAAGCACTGCAGGGCGGCAGATGTAACCATCCCTCCTCATGTGATCTTAACCCCATCCACAGCAGCCACGGTCAACATCACCGCTGTTTTGTTTTCTTTATCACATTCGTCTCTCCACCTGTTTCCCGTTCACATGGCTTCATTGTTTAAAATCCATCCGTTCATTCCACTATGACCACGCCCTTCTCTCTTCCAGCTGTGTAATTGGAAGCCACATCAGAATCAGAAGCTGTTCTTGAATAATTCAGAACTGGGAGAGATCATAACATTAAAATGTTTTCTAAAAAAATAAATAACAGTAGCCTACTTTTATGTCTACTGTGGCTTTCAACCCTTTTTGGTTTTAACATTTCAAATCAGATTCTCTGACCCTTTTTTAAAGTTGTTTTTATATCTCTATATTTATAATCTACAGAAAATGTTATCAGAGAATGAGGCGACAGATGGATTACGGTTAAACAAACACTTTTTAGCAATAGCTGATAGACCTATATGGTTGATCATAAACGTGGTTTCTTGTTTATAAATATCCCGGTGAATACTTTCCTTAGGTGAACAGTGCGAAATGCCCACGTAGAAACCATTGAGCTGCTTCCACTGTGCCTAGTCATCAAAGAATGCAAAATCTTCCTCTTTTGAAAGGTGTGCAGTCTCTTATCTGGACATTTTTATCTTCTTGTTTACACCATCTAATCTTGCTCTCCCACAACAGATATGGAGAGGGATTGACAAACATCTTTGTTCAGTCTTTTGCTGGGGATCATACCGTACAGACATTCTCGAGTTTAGCATTTAAACATCTTTCCTTTGTCAATAAAACATGATGTGACCGCTACACTCTCCTTCAAAAGCATCGGAACTGCAACATGAAGTTTCTGCTCTTATTTTCCTGGTATGTCCATCTAGATGTGTTTAAACACCTTATAACTTAGCACCCTTTGTAATGTATCAGACCATCACATTTTAGGCGAGCACAGGTCATGTTACTGACAGGTCTTTCTTGTTGACCTGGAATGTGAGAAACCTCCTGAAAGAAACGACTGAGACTGGAGTAGCTTGTAAAAGCATACCAATAGAGGAATGCAAACGTTTGTTGATGACAATGGGTCACAGGATTGATGCAGTTAGTGCAAGCAAGGGATGTGCAATCAAATATTAATTGTTATTTACTTGTATACTGTTTGCTCCAATAATTTTGTTCACCTGAAAATTTGGCATACAAAATGTGCTTTGTTTTTTGTTTTTTATCTTGATGAAAATACCAGGATATAAAAGCAAAACTGATCTGATGTCAAACACTATTTTCATATATCAAAAACAAAGAAATTAGCCTGGCTTTTCCAGTAAGTTTGGAGTTACAAAAGGTAATATTACCCTCAAATGTAAAATGAACAGTGGCCCAAATGTGATACTATAGATAGCAGAGCACGGGACAGAGACACTGTGGAACAGGCAGGACATGGCAAGATGCTTCAGGGGATTAACAGAGTTTATTGGACTAGACTCAATTCAGCAAACTCTCTTGTGTCACTGCAAATAGGTCGGTGGAACCAGTCGTTCTTGATCCTCTGCATTATTATTTAAGGAGGGAAACCCCCTCCTTTCCTGACTACTGCAACATTCCTGGGGCATCTGATGTCATGCAGGCATGATTAAAAATCCCCTATAAGACTGTCATTGCTTCACGACTGATGATGAAAAGTGAATGGTGTTATTAATTTATGCTTCTTTGTGACTTAAAAAAAAAAAAAAAAAAACATTTTAGTTTTGGAATTTCAATACTTTAAAGACCGCAATTAAAATGGTGATGGGGGCAGGTCCACGTCTACCCTTTGTGATTTCCTTTTTTGTGAGTGGCCTGAAAGGTTAACCATTATCTCTGCAGTCTATTTTTGAAAGGGAACATCAAAGTGTCATCACCAATTATTGGATCGTTTAGATGAAACGAGCATTTTTGCTTTTCAAAAGGATGAATCGCATAGGAACCGTGTATCATCGATTGTGTGGGATAGTTTGCTATTTAAAGTGTCATTGTTGTGCGTCCTGCAATACATATTTCTCTCTAAAAATTATGTCAGTCAATAGTGGACAATACTGCGTAATGTATGTGTCTCAGGTTAGTTGATTTTTAGTTGAAATAGTGAATATAGTCTACTATGGCAAATGTTTTCCTCTCTTACAAATTAAATAAGTGTTGCATGCCTGCCTATATCATAAATGAGTCTGACCTTTTCAGAGGCAACTGCCATGTTTCTCTCTCTGTCTGTCTGTCTGTCTCTCTCTCTGTCTCTGGGTCTGTACTGTAGTCTTCACTCATCTCATGGTTTCCTGGTCTGTCCTCAGTAACAGAAGCTATCAGGTAGCAGGTCAGATACAGAGCAGAGCAGCCAGACATCATCTCATCGTCAGCGGCCGGTCAAGAACAGGTCACCTAAGAATAGCATGACCCACAGATCATATTTTAAAAGAGGAAAGGAAAGGGCACTAATTGATTTTAAAGGACAAGTGTTTTGGGTTGTTATTCAGTTCAGGGATTCACTATACATGTGAATTTACATTCACAAAAAAACAACTATAGACAAACCATAGACAGTGTATCAGTGTCAAGGGTGCCTAATAAGTAGTAGTAGTATTATCTTTAGGTCTGTTTTAATGAGTTCTTTGTACCAACTCATCTGCTTACAAGTAGTATCCTGTGTAAATTAGGCTTATAGGTATAAGCCTATATTATTATTATTATGATTATTATTATGGGTATAGATGTGATGAGCTGTAAGCCCTGTGGGGGTCACATAATGATGGCATAATGATATTTATAACCTCACTGCAAAGGTCAGGCATCATTATCTCTGAGGAGTGTAGTTTTGATTTCAGTTTTTAGTAGCATTTTTAGTGGAAACTACTTGGGAATCTGTTTCACGGAAGTGTGCTGTAGCCTATAGTTCACCCATAGGAATTCATAAGACGTGTTCGATTTTGGGCCTATATGTTTTTACTACGGAACATTTGAACCCAGATGAACTTTCCACACAATCTACTGTTGTCTGGTTAAAGAAGGGTCTTCTGGCTTGAGCTGCTTTTTTGCGGCTGTGATTATGTCTGGACACTAAGTGACCCCTCTAGAGGCAGTCAACTGAATGTAGTCTGTGAGGACTGCTGGCATGTACGCAAAAATGCTGCCATTCCCAGGCCCTTCCTACGATTGTCTGCTAGGGTTCCCAGCCCTTCATGTCATGTTCTCCTGGACGTCCATTAACATGCTATCAACAGCCTAGCCCACTCGTGTATGAATGAGGGTGAAGGAGAGGGTTTGGTTGACAGACGAGAGAGGATAAAGAAGTAAAAAAAAAAAAGAACCCTGTCTATCTATGAGGCCCCAGAGAATTTTTGCCTTTGTGTGTCAAGTGAATGACAGAGGAGCCCTTTTAAGTCAACCTTCACGCTGCTCTGAAAAACGACCATTTCCCTCCAAAAGAGGGGCTCCCCCTTCCCCTATTATATGTGGGTGCCCACTGTGGATGAGAAACCACATTGTGTTATCAAGCGTTGAGGCTTAGGCTTTTTAACCTAAAGGCTTGGTTGTGAAGTACTTATTTTTGGCTGTTGTGCGGCACACCCTCTGTCAAATATCGACACGGTCACCCGTACAGAAACAGGTTAGCAGGTTTGAGGCCGACTGTGACACAGCAACGTATACACATTTTACTGTAGGCTTTGTTGGCCTTTTGCAATTGTGTGTGAATGGGCCATGCTGTGTTTACGGCAGTACAGTCTCGCAGAGCCAGCCTTTCCTTACGCAAAGTCTGGGACATTTAAATGAGTAGATAAAGCACTGCGCTTATCGTTGCACCTGAAATTACGGAGACACCCGAAAGTCCCGTGTCGAGCTTACAAGGCTATGCATCAGACGTTAGCTTACAGGGGTATACATATCAGACGTTAGCTTACAAGGCTATGCATCAGACGTTAGCTTACAGGGGTATACATATCAGACGTTAGCTTACAAGGATATGCATCAGACGTTAGCTTACAGGGGTATACGTATCAGACGTTAGCTTACAGGGATATACATATCAGACCTTAGCGTACAAGGATATGCATCAGACGTTATCTTACAGGGGTATACATATCAGACGTTAGCTTACAGGGATATACATATCAGACGTTAGCGTACAAGGATATGCATCAGACGTTCAGCACAGTTGCTGATGAACGGAAGAGTCTGAGACTATCAGCAGTCTAACCACCATAACCAGGCGTGGTGATTCAGAACTGTTGCTGCCAGTATAGTAGTTGTAGTGACGTAGACCTTTTTATTAATCACTGTGTGCACAACGTTTCCGACCTGAACACACCCAAAATATTTGTCAGGATGATAACGTTAGCAAACATAACTACTGTTCATTTGTGTGTACGTGTGTAGAGACGTGTGCATTAGTTAAGAAACTTTTGGAAGTGCATCATCGGTTGTTGTGAAATAAGTAGTACGACCCCCCCCCAAAAAACAATGAACCACAGTATTGACTGAAGATTTATTATGCATAGTATTTTCAATGAATGCAACAAACACCTATTCCTACTCCTTCCCAGAAACTAGCAGGATCTTTCTTTAATATACAAATAGCCATATAAAACCAGAGTGTTTCATCAGCTAAATACTTCCCGTCCACCTTTGTAGTGTACTTGCGTGATATTTAGTATACTGAGTATTCCCAAGTCGTGCCTATCCCCTTATGGCCTGCTGTGATATCCTCTATGAGCCTGTGTGTTGTGGAACAGCCCTGGCTGTGTAATTGGCCACCGGGGACTGTAGGCACATGGCAGTAACCTGAGGCACCAGGCATTTTGTTCCGTGATCGTGGACTCCTGAATCCAGGTGCCTTCGCGTGGTAAACTGGGCAGGGGCTGAGCTCCTGATCAGCCGGTGGCTTGCCACTAGTCTTCTGGGATCCCCCCTCGCTAATGGGTTCTTTGTGTTGTTGTCAGACCGGGATTCTCAATCTGGGGGTCTGTGAAACTCTCTTTCTTACCCCCCCTTTCCATCAAAGGTCTGTGCTACATGTGGGCAGTGGGACTGTGAAAAGCCCAAACCTTTCTAAACCATCCTTTCATGGGATACATTATTTTATTCTAAATTTGGTATAATTCATAATTTGGCATAATTTTTTTTCTGTAAAGGGGGCTTGCGTAAAACAAATGTAATGTTACATTTGCAGGTCTACCTGCTGTAACAGTAGGCTTATAGCATGAGGAGTGGTGTAGTCAATGGTTGTGTGTTTGTGTTTTGTTTTTGTTTTTTTAATGAGAATTATAACTAACTTATGTTTACATCCCTTTTTATAAAGTACACTGTCATATTTCTGGCCATGACCATGCTGCTACTTAGAGAGCAGGCTCACAACTCTAACAGGAAGTGGTATTTCTGTATACCGTAGTGAAGTGTTTCTCACTTCCGTGTGTGTGTGTGTGTGTGTGTGTGTGTGCGTGTGCGTGTGCGTGTGTGTGGATGGTGGAAAATGTTTGTGTGAGAATGGGGATTGTCCACTGACTATACTCGGCAGCGTCTGCAAGTGTGAATGCATTCCCCTATTACCTACATCATCTGATGCTGCCACGCTAATAAAGTGCATGTATTGCTAATGGTTGTTGAAAGAAACCAGCATGCATCCAATGAAAATATGCTTGCATGAGTTTGTCAAAACAACATACAGAAGTAGCCATCATTGAATTGAATGAAATGCATCGACACTAATCTATGACTACTCACTGTTTAAACGGCAAGAGGCTTAACAGAGTATTTTACGTTAGAATAAAGGAGTTACTGTAGCATTACTGCAAACTGAGTTTACAGAGAATTAAATATCTTTTCGAAATAAGTATCTAAGCTAAGTCTACTGTATTCTCATTTCCATATATGAAATAGTTTTATATTATGTAGTAGTAGTATGAATAAGCTTTCCTATTTTTAGTGAACAGTAACACGGATGGATGGATTATCAACTAAAAACACATTAAACTATCCAAGGAGGATACACATTTTTTTTTTAGTTTGTTTGATTTTTGTTATTAGCTTTTTATTAAATGCCGTTTAGTAAAAGTTGCAATTATGGATCTTACACTTTCTCCTATAAAGCACTACGTTTCTTTTTAAATGTGCTTTAAAAACTTGACATTTACATTTCCCAGCACGTACTGGAGGTGGAACGTATCCTCTTACTATATTGTCTTCATGACAAACGGACACAAGGCTCCATGTGTCCAGCGTGTGTTGGCCAACAGAGCTTTACAGCATATTCCACTGCACAGCTTAGTCACAAAGCAGAGCTTAGCCCCGATATAACACGCTGCCCTCCTCTAGTCACTGACTAACGTGACCAGTTAGTCAGACCGCCTGCCCAAGTGGGAACCTCCGGTGCTTAGAAATGAATACAACGAAGCGGTGCCAAAATATGCAATCCCTCGCGTGTCCACTTGGGGAGTTATTCCCTATAAACTCCCATGTTAGAATGTCTGTCTGACCTTACTGCTAAAATAAACATGTTTACATCTTGGTTCAAATAGTCTCTATAGCTAGTCTCCCCAACTGTACAGGGCGGGGGGGTGATAGGTTTATAACTCATAAGTTAAAAATATATTAGCCATACATGTATCCCATTAAAATAATAGATAGGAGGGCATTACAGAGTCAGGTACTGCAATGATGGCTACGCCAGAGCCAGCACAGGACTCAAGTTCATGAGAAAAGGGTGACGTCACGGAGGGTTTGTCCATCTATACAGTCTATGGCTGAAATGGCAAATGGACTGCATTTATATAGCGCTTTTATCCATAGCGCTTTACAGTAATTTACCTCACACACCAATGGTGATTGCTGCCATACAAGGTGTGACCAACCACCCGGAGCAGTTAGGGGGTTAGGCACTCTTGCTCAAAGGCAGGTCAACACCGGGGTTTGAACTCACAACTTTCCAGCTGCGTGCCCAACACCCAGACCACTCGACCATCCTGTGAAACTGCAATGTCACCAGAATCTACTGTGCCACACCTTCATACAGTATCTCCTATTGTGTTGTGTACCAGAGGAGAAACTTGGATGGTACTGTAAGAAGGCGGCAACAGATCTGAGATCTGAGCTTAGCACGTCAATTAAAATGTACAGTGAGCAGCATGGACATGAGGTTGATCCTCAAGACAAGGCTCTGTCCAGTTCAGCATCTCAAACATGCTGCCACAAAGATGACTGGAAAATGTGAATAATTGACCTTGAACTTTCCTCTACATTGGTGCGGGGTGTTTGAATGTTTCCTCATCACGAAAGTGTTTTACATGTTTATCTCACACTGGCTAATATACCGATGCCCGGGATGTCATATATGGTCCAAATCTGATGTCTCATAAACAGACATGTATTGTCACTGTAGGTGTTGCAATGCCATTGTTTGTGGACAGAGGTCATCTTGTGGGATCTATTCAACATCAATGTTGATCTCATTCAGAGGCTCTGTCCGGAGGCTATGCTACACAAAGAGTGAGTGTGGAATATTCATTTGTTATTGTAAATTACTATTTCCCCTCTAACTGATAAGAGTGCCCCCGGAGGAAAGACCACAGCTATGATAGACATTAATGTGTGTGCGTGTGTGTGTGCGTGTGTGTGTGCGCGTGTGTGTGTGTGTGTCCCTGCTAAAAAATCCAGCATTGCTGGTATGTTTTGCATGCTGAAACCAGCATGGAATGCTGGTTTGCTGGTACCCCGTCATCCCATGCTGTTGTGCTGGTATACCAGCTAGACCAGCACTACCCCAGCACTAACCAGTATGAACCAGCCTGGACCAGCACTACCCCAGCACTATAACCAGTATGAACCAGCCTGGACCAGCATGGAATTCATTATGGTTTATTCTGGATTTTTTAGCAGGAGTGTGTGTGTTTGTTTTGTGTTGTTGCATATGACCCTGCGACAACACACTCATGCGCACACTAACACCCACACACACACGCACATGGGTGCGCGCGCACACACACGCGCACGCACGCACGCACGCACGCATGCACACACACACACGCACACACAGAGCACTATTGTTCAATCTTATGGTTCTTTCTCTTTCCTGAAAGTCACACTCCTTGGAATGACAGTTTAAACAGCCACCCAGCCACTCTTTGTCTTTGTGGACAGTTGTGTTAACATTAACAGATAAAAACACTTGTGGGGTTCTGGTGTTGCTATAACAACATCGAGGAGAATACCTTCTTCTACCTTTTCGTCACTGGTTCTCTACAGATACTCTCATTCTTCTTTCACCTCCCCTTCCTTGACCCCTGAATAAGATGGCAAAGGTGAGGGGGGGGATCCGTTGCCATGTCAACAGTCCTGCCTCAGCCAGGCATCCACATTTTTGTTCCCTCCCTCTCTCTCTCTCTCTCCCTCCCTCCCTCTCTCTCTCTCCCTCCATTCTCTGAATGCCACAGTTAATTTATTGCTGTCCTGCGTGGCGCACAATAGTGCAGCCATGTTGGCTAACAGCCATGCTAGCAAACATCCATTGAGATGGTGCATCTCTGCAAACGTGGTGGATGTGACTCAAATGAAGCTGTACACTTCCATTAGCTTGTGTTCCCTTCCGGCTTCCGCGTCACCAGACCGCTCGGGACGCTAACGGCCGCTAATGAGTGCCTGCCGTCTTTTATGCTGTTGTGAAGTCAAGTCATTGTACGAGACGGATGTGTTGTTTTCATGTATGTGGGCAGATAGCAGGGGAAGTATTATCACACCAAAACCTGCTCACTGCTCAAAAGGGCTAACTCATTGTGTTGTCAGACAGGCACAATGCATTGCATTAGCAGAATGTTAAGATGCATTTGTTGTAATCCTGAGTAACCACGTCTAAAATCAACCTCCGTGAAGTTTGGGGGGGACGATGATGTCATCCGATTATATAAAATAAACATCAATAAAATGTAAAATAAATGATGCACACGTTTGGTTTGTTTACACAAACGTCCACAGATGATGCATCAGTCAAACAGAATCGGTATTGTGCACCTTTGGTGTCTATGATATATTAAACAAACTGTTTAACAAAACGGTGCATATATTAGTAAGTACTACAATGATCTGTTCTGTCCTTTTTTTAAAACATGTTAGAGGGGTATTTCATAACCCTTTCTCTGGTGATTTCAAAGTACTGATTTGTTGAGATTCGGAATTAGCTGGGTGAATGTGTTTGGTTAAGACAATTGGTAAAGATTCTAAAAGGTGATTGACTTTATTCACACCTATGAAAGAGCAGCGATATAATAATTCATAATATCACACTACCCTCCTAGTTTGTAAACGCCATTATTACTTTTCAGGGTGTATTTCTGCCCGTGCCCCCCTCCCCTCATTCAGTCTTTGCTTGAAAAATGCCCTTCACCACCGTGACAAGAACATTCGGTGGAAACATTATTATTTATTGACTACTATAGGCTTGTTCGGTTTAGGATGCAACATGTGAAACCAATGTTCTAGAATTGAAAGTGATAACAGTCTATGTGCATTTTAGTGCAATCTGGTAAATGCCACGTCTTTCACAGGAGGGTTTTGTATCCATATGTTATTTCTTATCTTGACTTTGCTCTTCGTATTAAAACAAAGCCATCTATGTGGAACAC
>JAODUH010048946.1:8878-27436 GCA_027564835.1 Typhlichthys subterraneus
TGTGTGTGTGTGTGTGTGTGTGCTTGTGTTTAGTGGGGGTGTCCAGATGTGTGTCTCTGTGTGTGTGCCTGGGTCTAGTGGGGTGCCAGGGTGTTGTCTTACAGTGAGCCCCAGCTGTAGCAGAGGAAGCCTGCTCTGCAATGGGCTGGGAGATGTTGCCGACAGTGGCCTTCTGCTCCCCTGAGACTCATTCTGTGGAGGAGCGGCAGGAGGAGGAGGAGGAGAACGGTGGCCCTCTAGCTCACGTTAATTAGGGCTGTTGCATTATGCTAAGCACAACAGCACAAGCAGATCCAGCTCAAAGGATTACTGTCTTATTGCTATAGTGTCTGCCTGCATATGTCAGGGATGAGTTATCAGGTGTATTGGTCTGTTGTTTTGGTGGCTCATCCTTGGTCGATAATGACAACTTATCCACCCACTCTCCCTCGGAGAGCGAGGGGTCGAGGGAACAGGGGTTTTCATAGGGCAGCGCGGATCTTAGTGCACTCATACGGGACCCACTCCTGAACCCAGTTGGGTGCCATTTCGCAGCAGGCAGCCAATGCATATGGATAAGACTAGACAGTTCCCCCTCTCCATTCCATGTCATCGGGAGGTAATGAAGTGGCCGAACCACCGGGAACCCCTTGTCTTGTTGAGACACTGCGCTGCTATTTATTTAAGACACTCTAAACAAAGTGAAAAAAGAGATAGCTGCTAAAAATGAGAGAGGAGAGACCTCCCACTGACTGAAGGGCGTCAGAAATCTAATCAGAACATAAATCACATCAGCAAAAGATGAGATTTGCCATTAATGGGGATGGGGGTGTATCTGTGATGAGTAAATAAGATAATTGCGTTTGAGGCATTCCTAACATTGTGCGTGCATGTAGCATACAGCTTGCGTGGCGTTGCCATGGTCACGAGGTTAAGAGAACTGCCATTATATGATTAAGGGCCAAAGCAGAGCATCAGATTACCATGACCAATTCAAGAATGAATTCCTCAGGACGAGATACTTTTTGTGTGTGAGCGTGTGTCGTACGGTTAGCCTGTACTTTACTATGGTCTGGCCAAATAGGATTGCACTTGTGTCTTTAAACAGGATTATGATGACATGAAGTGGTGTTACAATAGAGGACACATTTGCATACCGTATTTGAATTAAGTCCATAGGGTACAATACATTTATGTGCATTTACTTCAAATGCTTTATCTAGGTGACTCATAAGAATCCACTTTGTGCTCTCTTCAAGCTTATATCTCTTTGGGATACAACAGTACATTGAGATGCCATATTACTGTAATCCATGAAGATCTTCTGATGATTGACGGCCATCAACAAAGGACATATCCATTAAACATTTAAATAGAGCCATTTGCTGTTTCCATCAGCATAAAGAGACGTGGCTGAGACGTGATCGGCATCATGGATGGTTCTGGGTGAATCTGTTCGACACCGTCAAAGAAAATCGTCATGCAGAAAGCCCCCCAAACTCATTCAGTGTTATTTTTTCTCGCTCTTTTCATGTTTCAAAGGACACAGGAGAAGTTCTGGAAAATTGAGTCGAGGCCATGGCTCTTCACATTAACAGCCTAACCCTCACAGCGAGAGCATTTTTGATTGGTGGCAGAAAGTGAGAATAGCCCTGTCTTCATTGACATTTCCGAAGCCGCCAAGCTTTTCTACTGGTGTGACCTCTGTGAATTTTATTAGCAAATGAGACCTGGAGGGTTTGGGTTTAAAGAGCGCCCCTCTATTCTGATTTTCCTCCCCTCACATAATGATTTTTCACAAGGTTCAGGACCTGAATGCAGGAGAAATAATGAGCACTAGTCATTATTGCAAATTATATCCCCCACTAAGGCCATCACTCAACTCATAATGAATCCAAATACCTCCACCCTATAGACTTTGACGATTATGATAAGACAGCTCCCTGTTCACGTGAACTAAATTACACAAGAGCATCTAGAGCTTTCCGCCCACCTTATGATTTAAGAACTGAGGAATATAATGAAACTTACAATTGCCACAGTCAATTGACCACATCTAGCCCAGTCCTGTTGAAAATGAAAATCTCTAAAGCACTAGAGCACAGTACTGTATGTTACATGATAGATCTGAACCTTGTTTATCAGAATGGCATATACAATAGTGTGTGTGTGTGTTCTCATGATTCTATTATCTATTTGATAATGCTACCAGCTCTACACATGACAGAAATAGTTATCTCTGCGTGAAACTTGACATTACCTGTCGCCTGAGTCTCAGGGTAATGTTTGTGTGCCATGCATTATTCTCTGACACATTTCATTTGTTTTCAAGATTGAGAGGTTTTGGAACGCATGGGTTTTGAAAAGACAGAAAACATAATGTCAAAGCATTTTTTTTTTGTTATTTCATAGAGATGCACCAATCGATCTGCCCGTATGTAACCGTAGGTATAGTCTACTTTAAATTGTATTTATATTAGGTTACAACATTCATACTTTGAGCGTCAATATTTTTTTAATAAAACAGAGAGAGCAAATCTGTTTACATTGTGTATAGTGTTCAACTTGCTATGTTGTGTGGCTTATCTGTTCTATAAAGGGACACTGCCTTGCAAAAATGTAAAAAGTAAGGCTGTCAAATGATTAACGGAGTCACTTCATGCTCCTTTTTACTTTTTTACACAGTTCCTTGACTTCTCAAAGCAATGTAGTTGACCAGCTCAGGTGAAAATACCATATCAATTATGTGGAATAGCATGATCACAACCACAACTCTTGAAAAACAATCAGATTTCAGTGACTGTTGCTTTAAACAAGCCACTGCCCACCCCGCCCCGACTTCCACTTATCTGTGTTGACATGAGGCTACGACTGCTTTACTGCTAGTACTCAAACGCGTTTTGAACATAGTTTTATGGGTTTTGAACCACATATGGTTAATTTTCAGCAGTGTTTTCAAGGTGTTAATATTACACATTTATTCCACCTCGCCATCCAGACTACAGTAAATGATTCAGGAGGCAGAATGTAGTTCGTTGTTGTTTGTGTCAACAACACAGCAGCAGCTAGTCACACAGCCCTGTGAAGGAACAGGGGTGGTACCTTATGATAACCATGCCATGTATCAAAGTACTAAGCGCATGCTCAGGTCGTAATTATACACTTTACATTGTTAGAATACCTTGATAGAAAATACGAATTCTTTGCTATTATTTTTTACTAGCTGAAACATTGCTTTCAATCAATGTCATATTTATTGCTGCACTCATTGCTATAATATAATTCCTCCACAAAGACATAACAATTGTGTCACTATTATTAGTGGATAATTCATAGTAGTCAGGCCAAAAAGCCCATTAGGCCACCAAGAAATGTCCCAGGCTTTAATCTGCTGCATCAAGAAGTCATTTGGAGATGGAAAAGGTTTGGCGTCAATTGCATTAATATTTGTTTTAATGCTTTAAACACTAATTAATGAGTTAACTCTGCCAGCCCTAGTAAAAAGATGACGAGTGGTACTAAGGCACCATCAACAAATTATTACGCTAGCGGTTAAGGGACTGTAAAAAATGAATCAAAATTTCAAATGACATAGAGCCAAATAATTTGTGAAAGCGCTATGAAGATTGAATTATTTTTAAATAAATAAACGTTATTTCATTTACATACCTTTTATCTTACTTCAATGAGTCTTTAGAAATTCTTAAATAAAATAACTTTTTGTGGTTGTCAAATAACACATTTAGATGGTGATTGATAATATATTTTGCCACCAGAGATGTTTTCTCAGTTTCTACTTATTTTACTACAGTAGTTCTACTGTTTCTTCTCAATTACCAACATCTTCAACCTAGAATTACCCTTGTGGTTGAAACATTAAAGTGTAATCCTGCGATCAGCGATTTGTAGCTGGTTGTAACCAGGTCGCTTTGTAGCCGTTGGCCACTCTGGCCCACTCTGGGTTTGCTGCTCTCTCAAAGAGGTACGCTATGTGAACAAACTACGTAAATTGTAGATAACCTCTAGTTACAGTATGTAAGCACTGTGGGTATAACATGACTGCAATCAGTATTTTACTATAACATAGGTTACATATATATAGTTTTACATTGCTGGTCAATGAATGGTGTTGGTGAATGTGTGATTCCAATTGAGATTTGCTTGGTTTTGCATTCAATGAAGTAATAAACCTCACAAGCGATAAATACAACCTCCGAAACCTGCTTCCACCCTTCATATTTATGAATATGTCCCGGTAAACGAACAAGCACACAGTTTCTCTTCCGTTTTCGATAGCCAAGAAGAGGGAGGGGCGTCGCCGATACACATCTAATCTCTTATTGTTGAGTCACAACACCGCGTGACACTGAAAATTAAACTCAACATTGGTGAAAGTCGCCAGCTACAAAGTAGCCGGCCGCATTTCCGCTCACTGTTGCCCATAGTCTCCCGGCACTCATTGAAATGTATGAAGGCCTGTCTTTGTAGCTGACTGTAGCTGTGTGAGTGCAGCGTAACTGCACCCTAAATTGTCTTTTGAGCTGTAAACTAAATAATAAGTTTTTTATTAAAAAATCTGGATTTTATATTCTGAAAATGGCTCTTCACGTCAAATCATTTAAAACTTGCCTTGAACTTGTCTGGTTTCCAACAATACTCCTCGTCGGCGTGTGCGTCATCAAATAAAAACATGTTAATATTAATATGGCCCCCGCTCCCCTCCTCTCACTCAGCTCACTGACTATGCTTTAGCATTTATCAAAGTCAGGCTCAGAGCTGGGGTGCAGTTACACTTTAAATACATGTTTTGTTTGAAGGCCTGTAAGTGCTGAGTAGTTGGCACTATTCTCTCCATCTCCCGCCACAGAGCTCATAGGCTCACACTGTTACAGCCTCACAGCGTTCCAAACATAATGGATGGAAATGTGTCATTCTAGCTGTGTTATAACAATTTAGTGTAGGCTACTTTAAAGTGATGTTTTGGCTTTTAGTATAAAAAAAGAAGAATATACTGTATATCTATTTTACTTTTGTAAAATTGTAAATTAAATTCATAATTATAATACATAGTTTTTATATATTATTAAACTTTGCAGCATAATATCAAAAGAGCAGCAACTTGAATGAATGAACAGTGCAAACACTGTCTTTTCCTAATTAATTTTTCATACCAGCATCAATGTTCGCTGCCATGATTGTAATGGAAGGTGAAAAAGTGGCCTACATTGGAGTAATAATAAATATGTGCTCTTGAATACCGACAACAGCAGAGCAATGCCCTTTATGGAGTTACAGAGCAGAGACAGGCCTCAAGTGTGTAGAGAGCGCTATAATTTTAATTGGTCCTGCACATGCTTTTGTCAAGGCACTATAGAGATAGACAGAGAGAGAGAGAGAGATAGAGAGAGAACACACCTCCGTAATACTAGCACATTAACGCAGCGCTAACACAATCTCATTATAATTTGCTCTTAGACTAGTAGACTAATTAGCTTGTCGTGTTGTAGAAGGTCCTGTGTGTGTGTGTGTGTGTGCGTGTTTGTGCGGGTGTGTGCGTGTGTGTGCGTGTGTGTGGGTGTACTTGATGAGCTCAGGACATGAATGACAGTGAGCACAGACAGATTGACATATATGATAGGATGATAAATATGAATCGTCATCACATAAAGCCAACTTTTTACACAGTATGTGCACCTCTTGTTTTATTAACATTTTATGAACATAGTAGCATGGAGCACATGCTACTGATGTTTAATTACCGACAGAATACAACCGTGCATAAATCTCATGTGCAACAATGTCACAACGTGACTGTTTGCAACGTGTTTTAAAATGATTCGGGAAAGCAGACATGCTGGTGTCTTTGTCATTGTTACAGGAGTTTCAATTGAACAGTTCCTCGTGTGATTATTAGTGCTGGTCCACATCACACCGTGGGTTCATGATACCACTCTGGGGGGAAAACAAATATGTGTTCACCACCTGAACAGATGGTGGAGTGTTATTAAAGAGACCTCAAAACCCCAAGTATAGAGCCAGCTGACTGGCGTTGGACAAACAAGTGTCTGAATGTTGTTTAGACTCCTGCCCTTCATATACCATACAGAAATACATCTGCAATGCAGGTAATTTAGCCTATTAGCAGATGGTTTGGTCCAAAGCGACTTACCGTCAATACAGTGTGAGCATACACAGTCATTTTGGCTATGCACAGCTGTCTTGCACTAGCAGTTGTCAACATCATTTTTCATCCATCATTCGTAGCTGAGGTCTTGAACTATGAACAACCTCTTTTGATACCATAATGTCATAGCATAAAACTAATAACCGTACACACAAATTAAATATATAAAATATAATGTGAATATGAAATATAATTGAGCATCCTCAAAAACCCCACCTATATACATGTACACTGTATATACAAAGAAGAAGTATGAACTATATTGGCTTCACTGTGATAACATGTCATTTTGTGCCAGACCAATTGACCAATTACTTTGAAGAGCCTTGTACAAAACGCCGTAAGCGCGGGTTCTGTAGTCATGCTCCCATGATGCATGTTGGGCTTGTGCAGAAAGAGGCTCATCTAGATGACACAAAGATGTCATAATCCCTTCCACTGCTCCTAGCTACTGCTCCTGCTTGGCGCTGTAAACAGCAGCAGCGCCGTGGGTCGTTGCACCTGCAGTCAGGAAACAGATGGGGTTGGGGAGCGTCTGCGAGAGCCGGCAAGTGGGTAGGAATGAGTGGCTGATGGAAGAAACAGGGTTCAGTTGGGGGACGTTTGCTCTGTGCCCCCAATAGTCAAGTGTATTGCTTAGATAGCAATGCTTATAGGACGATCCAGGGTGGATGTTAGAGGCCCATTATCATTCCATTTTCTCTCATCAAAGTAGTAGTTCAACAGTCATACATGCACTGTAGGTATACAGTATATTTTAGCAACTGGGAAAAGCGTATAGTTGTGTTTGTTTTACTGAAAATAAAAACCGTTCTATCAGAGCTTATTGCCTATTTACAGTACATCTAGCTTGGAAACAGGAACTGTATGTTTCTTCAAATGAAGCCTATTTGAAGGCTCAATTTGTTTTCCATGAATCTGCATTATACAGTTTATCAATACAAAGCTGCCATAACAGCAATATTGTGCTAGTGACCTTTATAAAGGGTGAAACGCCACATTTAAATATGTGTCTTTTTAGTTCAGCTCACTCTCATATGCAGGTGAGTCTCACTCAGATTGATAGGTTGCTTATCTAACCAACACCCCTGCTATGTTACGCACAGGAGCTTGTGTCTCAAAGTCATTTCAATATAAGATGGCTTTCTGTCTTTTTGCTTATGTCTCTTAGGGATGTAACAGTTTATGCCACCTCATTCCTGTTCCCAGTTAAATGTGAATTGGCCCTGTGTCTCACTGAAAGTTTGCCAATATAATCATTCTCACTTGTGTTTTATCAGCAAGTGGGGAGAGAATTAGATTAACCTTTAATATTGAATCCATATGAAAAAATCTAAATGGGTCTTCCTTGACAGATTTATTTCAAGTTATTGATTTTTCATCATCTGCCTGAGCATGAGCCGTTTGGGGGAATGGGGAGGAGGGGGGTCAATTCTAAAAACACCCCAGCATTTTAAGAAGATTATATAATTTCTCTGTGTATAGATAAAGGCATGTAATTCTCAATGATAACCGAGGTGATGTCTAAACCTGTTCATTATTAACTCACCTACACCACATACTAATAGTATTATGCTCTCAGCATGCTGTAGTTAAACTAACATAAAACAACGTCATAAACACCTGGGTTCCAACAATGACCTGTTACTGTGGAATCTATTTGAGCAAATCAACACCTGTCTCGAATTAACAGCTAGTCCAGAAAGTTACCCTTGCTATAAACTGCCTTCGCTTGTATGGTGCTCGGGTCTGTGGGACCCGTTTTCAACGTTTACCAAAAGATTAATGGTATGATTTATAATTATTTCAACCTCACACTTCTTGGCCTTTCTTCATTTTCTGTGAAGAACAAATAAAATAAGACACTTTAAATGACCTCACATTGCACCCCATTTCTCCTGCATCCGTATTTCTCCTGCATCCAGTGTTACCATTGCCTAAAAGTATGGCTGGGCGATATACCTTTTTTCAAAAGAGTTATAAAATTAGACAATATCGTTTATATCAATATAGTTATATTATGCATTTATTCATGACTTTTTTTATTTGTTCGTCTCTCCCTCCATGCTTGCACTTAGTGTGTTCAGAGTGTCAAAGGCGTGGAGACACCAGAGAAAGCTCACATATGTCAATTAATGTTGCTAAAAATAAAAAATGTCACATTTCCGTCAGGTTTCCTGTTTTTTTCTATATGCCTGAAGGTTTATCCCACTTTATAGAAAATACCGATATATATATATATTGTGTATCGGTATTAAACCTAAATATATTGGGATATTATTTTTGGTCCATATCGCCCAGCCCTACCTAAAAGTGTTCAATGGGGCTGATGTGTTGTGTAGACTGATATGGATACTGTATCTGTTCAGTGGGGTTGGTGTTTTTAGACTGACAATTGTGTTCAATGTATTTATATTGTTTCATTTAGATTGGTTAAACATGTTGATTTTTCAATTTTTTTTGTGTTTTATCACAAACAACTGATATAATTTATAAATATGGTCTAAAAGAGATGAATGGTAAATGGGCTGAGTAACAAACATTTGAACAACATACAAGGGTTTAAAACTGAACACTACGTATAATTGTTTCCCTTCTAGCTTGAACATAGTTTCATACAAATATAGAGAGGAAAATAGCCAATCATATTAAGACATTTGACTTCATTAAATAAATCACCTGCCAGTCTGACTTGGCGATGTACAGTAGTTAGCCCCGCCCCTCTAACTGACGGAAGTAGCAGGTGTGTATCCTTGTGAAGCATTAGAATGATTATGGGAGTGTCTAACTCCAAGAGGGATCAAGGTAACACACTGATGTCAGTTCCCTGTGGGCCAATAACAGAACTCACAACATAAAGAGGTTAGATATGTGTCTCTCGTCTTTCAGCTACATAGGCTTGTCTCCCTTTGGATACAACATGTATTTTTACATACCACAACTTTTCATCTCTCATTTGCCATTCATTCTGTCGGAGGTCTTCACAAGCTACAGCGTATTGAACACACACAGTAAAAGCCGGCGCCTCCACATTGCAGGCGCGGCCTTCGTGATGGTCAACACGTCGGGCCGCTTCGCCGGCCAGAAGGCTCTGCTGCTGACTCCGCAGCTGAAGGAGAACGACACGCACTGCGTCATCTTCCACTACTACATGGGGGGCCGAGAGAGCAGCCACCCGGGCCAGCTCAACGTTTACATCAAGGAGAACAACAGCCCTATAGGCATGCCCGTGTGGAATGTGTCCGGGCCAGCCACTCGCACCTGGGGTCAGGTGGAGCTGGCCATCAGCACCTACTGGCCCAACTTCTACCAGGTGAGGAGACGGGGTCCCCTTGGCCCGGAGCACAGCTGCACCATAGCTTTCCGAGCGCTGTGATTATTAGTTGTACATTAGGTGGAGCGAGAGACATTTATTGTTTTGAGAGAGCAGCACACACACAATGGCCTGTTCAAAACTCCTGGGATTATTGATTGGTGGGAATAACTCAGTATACACGGTTATCTGATCTCTCTCTCTCTCTCTTTCCTGTCTCACCCAGTTCTCTTTTTCAATCCTGAAACTCATTTTCACTTACCAGTGCACCTGACTGCAGGGCGAGGGCAGGGTGATTTCACACTCGCCTGGCTATTAGTCTTCACTGGGCTTGTTCTAAGAGCCCACCAAATGTTAATTGATGCAGAGAGACCCCTTAACCTCCCGACGGGAGACAGCCCCCTGTTGTATTATTTCATTATGGTCAGGCGAGGCCGCGCCACCGAGAAGCGAGAAGCGGAGGGGAGTCCTCTCTTGCCTTCTCATAGTAGCCAAGGTGATATCTTGGTTAACAAGGAACACTGCTGAGAGCCTCACCGCTGAATAGAGCTCTCTCTGCCGCCTTAATGAGGGCCGCTATGACAAAAGCAGCTGAGATAGGGCCACACTCTTGTGCTGCGACTGCTGGTCGAGTGTGACAGCCTGCTGTGGACTTGAGCTTGATACGGTGATATACACAGCCGGCTGGTGGCTCCAGCACAGAAGTGAATCTAAGAGGGTTTTTATTGTGCATCATGCCATTGTCCAACATATTAATGCGAGTATGATGACATTCCATTGTTAAACAATATAGAGAGGCCATTCATTGTAGGCCTAGTCATTTGTTCCCCAACATTTTGTTTTGCGTTTGCCAAAGAGAAAGGCATTTAACAAAAGCATATTTGCCCCCCTGACCCATGCAATCATTAGGTACAGACAGACAAAGATATATTGCATTGTTGTATGGGGGAAGAATGGTGGTCTGGGTGTTGGATTTCCAGCTGGAAGGTTGTGGGTTCAAACCCTGGTGCTGACCTACCTGTAAGTATCCTTGAGCAAGATGCCTAACCCCTAACTGCTCCCAGTGATTGGTTGCACCTTGCATGGCAGCAATCACCATTGGTGTATGAATGTGTGTGTCACTGGGTGAATGTCAGGCAAAATACTGTAAAGTGCTATATAAATGTGCCCATTTGTCTGTTGAGCTTTTATTTCCATGCACGCAGTGCTGTAGGATCATGCCTGAAATTAAGTGTTATATTTAATTTGCTTATAGTGTTTTGTGAAATCTCCCACCCATCCGTTGCCATTCAAACTTTGTGGCAGAAGGAACATCTTAATGTATTATTGGTCCAGTTCCAAACTGACGCTATGGGGAAGATTGTGAAGACGTTAATGATCTTTGCACTGAGAAATATCGTCAAGAAATAAAGGCGCAATGCTAGCAATTGTCGCTAATTAGCGACATGACACTAATTATAGCTATTGCTAATTACACTGTAACCTAAGCAATTGTCAATGGGAAGTCACCTGATACTTGGAAATCATTTTATTAATTACTGGTTAGGCTTTTTTAGTTGCAATGAGCCTTTGAGCCTTTGATAATTACTCTGCTGTCAGGTCATCCCTAAAACTAATACATAATTGAGATTGTCCTCTAAAAGTGACTGAATATAATTTAAAACAGTAATATCCAGTAAATGGCACACAGAATGTTTGCCTTCTGTATCCTTCAGGGGAAATATCAATTTTGTATAGAAAATTAAAATCCAATATTTATCTGATATGGCACCGCATGGCAAATGGGGATAAAAAAAAAGGGGATTGTCTACATCCATCTTGACTCAAATACAGTGAAGCCCACAGCAGAACAAATCAATGCTGGTGTAACGTTGAGCCGCTCAGAGGTAGACATGGCAGCCAGGTGAAGTAGACGGCGAACAGCCGGTTCACCAGCCGTCACTCTTGGCGTTGACGTCACACCGGATGCTATTGTCCCCCGTGAATACTCCAACCCTGTGGGTCAGGCCCAATTATGCACTGTGCTATCATTGATGTAGGAATCAATTATATCACCGCTATTAGCCTGGCTGGCTGATGTCTGTTGCACAAACAAAAGATTTCAATTAGAGTGCGGGGGCCAGTTCATTTGTCTGGTGGCGATGATATGGAGTGGTTGGCCTTTTAATTTCCTTTAAATTAGCCCGTAATAAGGCCATAATTGTCACCCAAGACATTCACTTTTAATATTTCATGAGAGGGGAAAAAAAGAGAAATGTATAATTAGAGGGCCTTATCTGAAGGTATTCCCTCCCAGCAACACAATGCTAGCTATCTCTGTCTCTGCATTCTTTAGCTACAAAAGAAATACCACAGCTATGTACCGTACACTGTGCCATTTATGCTAACACAAATGTGGTATCTGGGCGATGGTGTATATTTATAGAAATATAGACATCAATATCCAGTGGAAGATATATCTTATAGTGAGGGCTTGGTGGTATGTAATGCATGTGTGGTGTGTGCACATGTTGTAATGGGTCTTGCACCACACCCTGGCGTTGGGAAGGACTGGCATTCCGCTTCTCTTTTTATCACACTGTGGATGAGGAGCACATAACTCTTGGCGTTCCGCATGGACACACCCTTTGTGTCAGACATGACGCCCACTTGCTTTCCTTGGAGAACTTAAAATAGGATCACAGTCATCTGCGCCAAACAGTTGCAGTTGGTTCAACAGTTGCAGTTGGTTTTAGGCTTTCTGCCGTCAAAGATAGTAGCAGACACGCCTGTCACGTAACACTAGACACACAGCGGCTATGAAAGGCTCAATATGCAACCACAGTTTAATTTCCACGTAAAGAATATCTATAAATAGTGCTGTAGTTAAAGGTATAGTCAGCTAACTAATTGTAAGCTAATACATTTTTGGTCAAATTCATTGAATGTTGCTAGCTTACCGTTCTCTGTGAGTGCTGAAAACAGAATGTGCTACTGCTACACAGACGTGGCTGTGTAAACAGGAACATAAACAAAGTGGCAAACACCGCTCACAACAACAATGCCACTTGGCTTTATTGTTGTGTTTTGAACTCAAAGTTAGCAAGCAAGAATGACTAACCCTGCCTGTAACTATACTATACATAGGACTATTATCACTATAGGTGTCTGGCCCCTCCTAGTTCCATATGGTGCATAACCCAGGTGTCAATGCCCGTAAGATTCAAACCTGATTTAACGTTAAGCCATGACATATTGTGGAAATAATGTCTGTGATCTGCACTGATACGGTATATAGCTTTATAGCATTTGGGAAGGCAGGCTGGACTTACACTGCCTGCCATTTGGAGACATATGTTCATTTATCATGGCAGTTATGAGCCTTCTCTCTCCTCCCCAGATTGTGTTTGAAGTGGTAACCTCAGGGCAGCGAGGCTTGCTGGCCATCAGAGATGTCACCGTCCAGGGCCACCAGTGCAGTAAGTCATTCTTTCCCATTCGTCAGGAAAGGACACCATCAAACGCCCGTTGCCCTTTCGCTGACACCCCACCAAATATCAATACCCACTTTGTTTTTCAAGACGACAAGTACTGGGCCTTTGCAGAATGTAACGACATGCCGTCTGTGGGTCGGTACCACTGTGGGGTACCATGATGCTTATTTGGGGGGTCCTGAATTTATTTAAAGATTTAGAAGAAGATAAACAGTTTTAATAATTTTGTTTTATTTTTTATACATTTCTATTTATTTTTATTATTATTTAAAATGTATTTGTATTGACTTTAAAAATATTCATATATTTTTCAATGCTCAATATTCATGGTTTATACTTCTGCTGTATAATGTATTGTATTTTATTGTCACGTCATGCTGTTAAAATATGTGTGCCGTGTTCAATCTGTCTTTAGAGTGCAGGGGAAATGGCAAATGCAAAATAATTAAAGATAGAAAGATGTGATGGAAAAACAAATAGCGACATACGGCACCTCCCACATTTTCATTCCAGCGTTTTCCACCCCCTTAAAGACCTCTGCTAGGGCCTCTATATGCCCTGATGCTTGAATCTGCTTCACCGCTAATGAGCGCGTATAGCCACAAGTGTAATCCTTTTGCTTTTGGGAGCGTATGCAGAAGGGCTCTTCAGGACAGATTGGGCGTGGCTAGACTATATTAGCCTTTTATGGCCCACTCACACGCTACGCTCTAAGCCCAAGTCAATATCACAAGGCTTTTCAATTGAATTATACTTTGCTCTACCCCTTACAACTGCAGAATCAGCCTCTTAGGCGCTAATGGCACGGTAACCCTGTGGAAAGCAACTGGACACCAACAAATGTTATGTCAATGAGATGGGTTTATACTGGGTGTACACGCTGCATATGAATGTATTTAGGTAAATCAATGAGGAGCAGAGACGTGACCCATGTTTAAATGTGTACAAGTGTCAAGTGTGACAGGATCAATATCCCGGTGAGTGCCGATCCAGATGCTCTGAGCAAAAGGCTGATCACGTTCAGAGGGACTTCTCAGTGTTTGACAGCCTATTCATTTTCTATTTATATAACCCAGCGGAATATCCCGTTCAAAGGTGTGATTAAGACCTAAGGTGGCCGACCGCCCCTTCCATCATTAAAAAGGACATTAGCTATGAAGAAAAAATAGATCTGTGTCTTCTCTTGTCACTCAGCGGACTGACAGGTCAAAGTTATAACAGCTCCTCAGTTCAATGGAAGCGCACATGAAATCTACAGCATAAGTCTTGATGAAAGTGATACAATTAGCAATCGGCGAGTCTTTAGAGATTTGGCGATGTTTCGAATCAAGGTCGCCCCGTCAAATTGTCCTATTTTTTCCTTGCAGAATACGGGTGCTAATCATAAACTGTTCTACATAAGTTACTTTACATGGACCATCCCAATCAGCTAACATGCTGATAATGAGCACAATAAAGTCTTTTGAAGAATCTCCTAATTAAAGAAGGCCTACAGTAGCGAAAGACAGCATAATATTGGAGGTGCACGTTTTGGTGCACAGGCTTTGAATGTTTCAGGCAATAACAGAAAATGGTGCTCTTAGATGTCCTAGTGGAGATAGCCTCGATTTAATGTTATGCCGTTTAAAACACCAGGCTAACTAGGTTCAGGATGCACTTTATTAACTCCTGCGGGGAGCTCAAGTCTTTGCAGCAGCTTGGAGAAAAACAGTGAATAAAAGGAGGCTGTGATCAGAGACGGTAACTATTAGGTTAGCTATGTCGACGACTACGGTGTAACTGCTTCCCTGTGTTTTTCAGTGAACACGCCTCACTTCCTGACAATCAAAGGAGTGGAGGTGAACGCAGGCCAAACGGCGTCGTTCCACTGCACCGTCAACGGACGCAAGAGGGACAACTTCCGCCTCTGGCTCCAGGTGATTACAGCCGTATCCCGGGCTTCCGCTGTTGCTGCTGATGGACCCTGCCAGCTCTAAACTGTGTCTAGCACCCTGACTCCTGATGTGACTTAAGCGCATGACCTTCTGATTCTGCAACAGTTGCCCGGACATGAAATAAAATATAGAAAAACATGAGCATTTACATATCTGGCAGTCTTCCCCAAAGCGTTCAACAGCGTAGCATAGGCTTTATAATTAAACGTGTTCATCATTCTACCCCATTCGTGTACCGTAATAGCCTGTTCTCGCACACCTGGTGGGTTGACATTTCGAAGTGCGATGTTAGCTAACTGGCCCGGCGCTACTACGCTACAGCATTAGCTCACCGCGGCGTGTTCTCAACCCATATAGATGCGGGGTGTGCAACAACTGCGGCCGCTGTGCACTATATCCAGCGCAGCGGCCTTGGATTGACCTCGCCCTGCCGTGCGAAGGCACATCAGCTGCCAGACGAAACCCGCGGCAGCCCCGCCGCTAAGCACGCCATCACACGTGTGATCAGTAGGCGCGTGACGCCAGATAAAGGTCCTCTGCCAGGTCCTCCATCATTTTAACAAACACGTCCTCATTAGCAGTGGCGCTGGAAAACAAACATTAAGCCAAGTCCCCCGATGACAGTAATGAAGAAATATTTCTAATGAACAAATGTCCCCCATCTGCCTACTGTGAGGGGTGACAGCTGGGGAGAGAGCACGGAGAGTGTGTGTGTGTGTGTGTGTGGGGTGTGCACCTACCTGTGTGAGCGTGTGTGATGAATGCGCGCGTTGCCGCCACCGGTGGGAGTTACGGGGCGCAAACGTGTGTATATGCACACATACACACGCACGCATGCACATTCACACACTTGACTGCGGTTTCAGAAGCACACAAGGTCAAGCCACTTTGCTAATGAAGCCCGTCCCTCACGCAGCGTGTGTTTGTGTACGCTCCACACAGGGTATAGGGGGACGGGAGGCCCCCATGAAAGCCACCAAACCCTGGAACAACCGGCGCTTCATCGGCACGTTCGACGTGGAGAACACCACCAAGGGGGACTCGGGACGTTACCGCTGCATCGTGCACACGGAAAAAGGTGTCGGCGTGTCCAATTACGGCGAGCTAACGATAAAACGTGAGTAGCATTCTTAGCAGGGAGCACTAACACAGCGCCTCTGACTGAACACAGCCGACAAGGAAGGCTGGCGCGCCCACGGTGACCTTCCGTTCATATAACAACGTCGACGTGAAACAAACAGGAAGTGCCGCATCTTCCCTGGATGGAACTCCTTTACTAAAAATACAAGCTTTTTTTTTATGTTGATTTGTTACCCCGGGGACTTTAATAGCGCCCTTGTTATGGCCGCCCTTGACCGAACACAATTTCCCCCTAAAAGAGCACAAAGGCAGGAGGCAGCGAGGTTTACAGTAACCTCGGTGATATTACACTCCTGCAGTCATTTGATATGAATTTATGGAGTCGTCTGAAACGAAATCCTGCAAGGCCTCACTTTCCTATAGCCCTATACCCCGGTAATGGCCATCTATATTTCTTCACCTCAATTTTCTTTCCTGCGCTCTGAATTGAATTTACTGCCCTGTTTTCTTTTTTTCCTTTTTTTCTCTCGCAGCTTCATGTGATTGATAGGTTTAATCCGGGCTGTCCAGATGGAGGTGTGTCAATCATGTGAGAATGGCCATGCGCAGACCAGTGGAGTGGGGAGGAAGATAAAGTCTCCCTGGCCTGGTGTATCACAGAGTTCCAGCAGTGTGCTCAGGCTCAATTTATCGACACGCCCGGGACACTCGCAGCCACGCTCGCGCATAAATCCAACAAGCACAAACACTCCCTCCGCCTGTACCCATGCATAGCTGCTACCCAGCGATATTTCTGCTGATTGCTGTTTTCGATGTGTCACTGATATGTGCTACAAGAGACAAACCAGTTAAAGTGTAAAGTGCCGCTGTCATAAATATTTCACATGCAGTAATTTCCTCTAGCGGGTCTCTGCTCTCAGGCTCCTGTTTGGAATTCTGCAGAGATTTCACACCCAGCGACTACAACAGGAACCAACTTGTCAGAGAGAGATAAAAGGCATTTTCACGGTCGTGTCACACATAAAACGCAGATATCTCCTCTTATTGTACCAGTCGTAAAACAAGCGCTTAACCCCCGCGTAGCATCGCTGAATCGTAAATCTTTCCTTAAGCGTGCGTGCTCGGAGGAGTGACCACAGCATAATTCTCAGGATTATGAGCCTTCTGCAGCCACGCGACTGATTCTCTCTCCACGGCGCTCATTAGCATACACAGCCGTCGCTCCAACATGCAGAGAGTGCATGCTTGATTATCCGGGATAATCACTTCTGCCTTTTCATGCCAGCGTTCCGTCAGATTTATGGTCCTGTGTGGAAGTGCTCCGCATGTAGTTCCTGGGCACCATAAGGATTGTATAGACCCCCGCCTGTACACCCCCCCCCAACCCTCATCCCGCTGTGGCCACTTTGTGATGAGTTCCTCAGTGCAGTATCATATCGAGAGGCTCTGTCTCTGTTCGGTGAGTTGTGAAGTTATGAACAACTTCACACACCCATTTTGTTTTGTTCAAACACAAAATCGAATAAAAATAACCGAAAGGCACCACCACTTTATGAACCACTGGCTGATCGCTGATCCTGCCATAAAGAGCTCCCGGTTGTGTATGTGTAAGAGAGAGTTCTCCCTCTGGAGTGTGCTTTTGGTTTTGTAACTTTACAGACTGTATAGATGCACAATACCGGTAAAGCATAATATCCCCCTTTTAATTAAAGGTAGCAATTGTTAAAAAAAAGCAATTGTTAGCTAAAACACTTTTTTGTCAAATTCACCAAAGAGTGTTCTCTGCACATGCCGAAAAAAATGACCCGGTACTTCTACACAGTCTATGTAAATAGGAATACAAACAAAGTGGTGCAGACCGCACAAAAAAACAATATCCTAGCCTGCACAATGTGTTTCCAATGTATGCTTCTGAAGCAACCAATGGCATTGAAGGGAGAGGTGTTGCTTATGACTTGAGTTTGACTTTAGCAAGCGTTCTCGAGAATGACTTATGCCTTCAATTTAAGAGACCAGTTGAGGAAGTGAAATCACCTCCTTCATACCTACCCTCCACAGGCTTGGTCAGCTGCTAGTCAGCAGAGAGCTTCAACGGGTGTCTTTGTGTCACGCCGGTAACTCCAGGCTGGCGTAGCATGGCCGTGCCGCCACTAATGAGTACACTCTGTGAATATCCAACGCAGCCCCGTTGAGCTCGGCGTTTTTCTGAAACCGACATTTCTCACCTCAGGAGCCAACCAGTCCAGCAACCATAGCTGCCCAATTAGCATCATAACAACAGAGGCTTAGTGGATGTTATGAGCCAGTACAGTAGGGTTCTGTTGGCAGTGTACAGATTTGTCACCTGTCTATCTGTTTATTGATGGGGAGGTGATAGAAGATGCATGTACAATATGTACTGTATGTCACTGGCAATCTGTGTACAGTACTATGTATGTATGTGTGTGTGTGTGTGTGTGTGTGTGGCCAATATGTTCTGTCAGTGGTAAGTATGTGGAGTTTGTATGAGCCTCTGTATGTGTGTGTTTGTGTGCGTGCGTGCGCGCATGTGTGAGTGCGCGTGCGTGCATGTGCATGCGTGCGTGCGTGTGTGTG
>JAODUH010048947.1:0-19325 GCA_027564835.1 Typhlichthys subterraneus
TTGATTTTACTGTACAGCACTTTGTGACCACTTCTGTTGTTTGAAAGCGCTTTATAAATAAATTTGATTTGATTTGACATTATATCAAAACACACAGGGGCATTTAACAAACAGAAATAACATTACAAAAAAAGAACTGACACTAATATTATGTAATTATGTGTGTGTGTGTATATATATATATATATATATATATACACACATACATACATATATATATATACACACACATATATATATATACACACACATATATATATATATATATATATATATACACACACACACACATACATACATATATATAGTTATTAAAAAAACTATAAGATAAACAATCTTCTGTCAACCACTGGGGTGAGCACACACAACACCCATGCACACCACATTGTTATTTACGTCAGGTCAGTATGTCTAGCGGGAATGTAGAGCCTCTAAATAGACATGCGTCTTCCTTAATCCTCATTTCATGCCCGCCACTCAGCCACCTGTTTACAACACACTTACTTGGGGAAGGCATCAAAGCAGTAGGTCTTCTTGGTGTCGGGGAAGGCTACTCTCATGCCAGAGGTTAGGGGCGAGTGGAGGACCACTGCTGCACTCTCATAGCGAGCCGCCAGGTCCACCGATGGGACCGTGCCGATGCTCTGGCCGTACACAATGACGTTCTCTGGACGGATGCCGTAGCTAGGTGAGGAACACATACGCAAACACTGTTTTGTCTCAAGCCATTTTACACAGAGATACCTCTTTAATCTGGGGTGTCAATCAAGCTCCATGAAGGGCCAGTATGTAGCCCAAAACTACAACTGTTTATAACTACATTTAACCATAGACTCAAATAAAAAGCTGTTTGACTGACTCCCTACTCTCAATAAACAGTCTGCATATGGTTTAACATGTGCTCTGAAATATGATTGATTTCAGTTCCAGCTCTTTACAGCTTTAAACTGTAGTCACATTTTTGATGTACACTGACACATTAGTTTCCCCATTTGTCCCGAAAGCCCCAATTCTCCATATCCTTTCCTTGAGCAAATACACACACCATTGTGCCTTATTATTATCACATTAGGTATTGAAACCCTACTTACGTATTCACTTAAAGTATATATAGTATGCACTATACATAAAGCACAGAGCCAATTGGTCTGGTAAATGTGGAACGTTGCTCCCTACATGGGATCATGACATGGGTCATGAGACTAAAAACAAATCACAATAAAATAAAGAGGAGGTTTCTACAGTACTATAATTTCTTATTACAGACACTAGCATTATAAGCTTAATATAGCCTCTATTACCGCAGTGTCAAATGGGGTGATGAATTAAAGTCTGTCACAGCCAAGTGTAATAAACTACAAGTGTAATAAAATTAACCATGCTAATTGCAGGTTTTACTGCTACAATGGACAGATTCTATAAATAAATACATATTAAAAGCCCTGTAAGTCTAAGGGAAGCTTTAAGAGTTAATCTCAGACACACAACAAAAAATGACAATCTCTTAGCAACATTAAACAAATATTTACAGTTGGTTATGTGACAGTATGAATATAGGTGAAAATACTGGAGTGTCATGAGTACGCTGAATTGTGGAACGATCATGTTGGCTCACAGTTTAGAGTCACATTACCCTTAATGTAGCCTGCATAAGAGGCCATGGTTAGCATAATTTTTTAACCCTCATGAAAACTCCCCATTCATTTTTGCCCAATACAGATTGGCAATCAAATCAATGTATGAGTTTAAAGTTTTCTATCTTTTAAAGTGTCATTATTCCTTGTCTGTTTGTTTAGGTTACATATCTCAACTTTAGGAAAGTAGACCAGAATAGTGAAATTGGGTTTAATAATAGAGTAAAAGGTCAAGTCACGTTACACTGAAAATTAATGAACTATAACACTGCACCCCATAGCAACCAATGAGAAAAAAAATAGAACTAGAAATGTGATAATGGTGTAATTAATGGCCGTAAGAAGATATCAATACTCCTGGTCCTTGGTATTGCAATATAACGGTGCGCGATACGGTATCAATTCTCTAAATCTTTTTTTTTTGTTTTTTTACTCAATACATTTGCAAAACCTTGCTCAGTCCCTGAGCAAGTTTACATAGGTGTTTCTGTTTTTCTTTGCAGTGGTGCCACACAGCATTGCTATGACAGTTTTCCACAAATTAGAAATCGCAATAAATTGAATCGTGATTCGTATCTAGGGCTGTCGCTGTGAAGAAAATGTACATGCAGTGATTTATACATATCTAAAATAAAGTACGGTTGAGGGCAATGGTTTTTCCACACACATCAAAGCTTTAAGTCCTCCATGTGTAAAATCAAAAGCCAGAGATAAAATGTTGTGTCATCATCAAGGCAAGTGCTTGTTTGACAACTATTTTGAACAGCTGAGGTCTAGACCTGAATAGCATGTTATGTTCAAAATGATCTTGCCTTGTCTATGTGTTCCTGCAAATCTGGACACAAAGCTTAGACAAGCCTAAAAGCAAACACACTTCACCAGGTTATGACAACAATGTGTTGATAAGGCAGTAAGAAACTGAAATCATTTCATAGTCCTGGGTGGTTCCTGGACCATCAGGCCATGCAATAGCATGCAGGTAAGGGCAGAGTCCTGGGTCGAAGATGTTTAATCTAAATGGGTAGTAACTATGACTCAGAGTGTGTTTTCCAAACACAAAACAAAACGCTTTTCTGATACGCTTCCAAATAGAAAGGTACAAAGACACACCTTAGCCCAGCCTGACTAGACAGGACTGCTCTTGTTTATGTTGCACTTCTATGCAACTGTATTAGTAAGAACTCCAAGATGAACAACCCGAACATACAGAACATACAGTAGCAGTTTTGGTTTCCCCACGCCATTTGTTATTACAGTGGATTACTCAGTGGCTCTCCTCATCTACATTCATCGCTTCCTCACCTTTATGCTGGGAACGAATCTGAAACACTTGGGAATCAGTACGACTGTGTTATCGTGTCACCCTTCAGTGTGTGCACAAGATGAGAGGCCTGGCCTAATTCCTAATCCATGTGCAGGAGTTTAAAGGCCAGGTGAGTGATTGCTCTCCATCCAAATAACTAGACACCGCAGGCTTTGTCTACCGCTCCCATCAGCCCTCAGTTGACAGGGGGAGGGAACTGGTTAATCATCACAGTAAGCTGCCATTCTGTGTACATACATGCTTGTGTGTGTGTGCAATTTGTTAACTGTGTTCTTATGGCCACAGCCGGAAAAGTTATCTGAGAGTTCATTGCAAATCAGTTGCTAGGCTACAAATCAATATTAGACTTGTGGGATTGACTGTAGCCTGCCTCCAATTCAAGATGAAAAGAAAATGTGAGGTGTTCTGTTGTAGAAAACACACATTCACACTATCACAGACAGAGTATGACCGTGTGTATAGGATATTTCTAGTCTCTAGGTAAACTAACATTATGTTGAGTTCTCACCCAAATAAAATATACAACTACATGTTTCATTAACGTAATGTTTCATTAACAGCACAATAAACACAATCTAAAATCAACAGTGTCCTATCCCATGTGTAAATAACCCTTCCCTTACTCTCTCAATGTCGTATCAGAGCAGATGGTACTGTAGGCGCGCGCGTGCACACACACCTCCAGTGACAGAATAACATGAGTCATTATCAGAGTTATTATTGGTACATCAAATGTGTGCGTCTGTGCGCACATACCTGCTGACTCATTCAATACATGTGAATGGCTGACAGTGCAGGTAAAGGGAGTGCCTGTGCCTATCCCAAATGCCACAAAAGGGTGTGTGTGTGTGTGTATGTGAGTGTGTGCCGGACATGGCCCAGTGGCTACATTAAATAGCTAAATGCCAGACGACTGCCCAAGTAGGAATAACAATAAAAACAACCCTGGGAAGACTTACAGTGGAGCGCATTTGTTAGACAGAGAGAGATTCATGAAAATGATGTGAGAGAGAGCAAGAAGGAGCTTTCTTTCAAGTCATGTCTTATATAAGGGGTTTTGCCAGCCTACAGGCATGCAGAAAAGCTGTTTGGTGTGATAAAGTGATAAACACTACATTCATTCATTCACGTTCAACATCAAGGTTAAAATGCATCATGCAGACACTCGATTGGGATTTAGACAAGCAAGCACGAGGAGCCGAGTCAGAGTTAACTGTGGTTGCTGCTCCTGACTCTCTGAGGCACAGGGTATTAGTATCCTATTATAAACCCAACCTCTCTGGACAATAGACTTTGCTTTTCAAAAGACCGCTTTGGAGGTCTGTGCGAAAGGAGTGTCTATAGGTCATGAGATGGTAAAGAATCACATTTGCCCCTGAAATGCACCACATTTGCACCTGAAATGCACATTTGCTTGTGTCCAGAAGTGTTGGGTGGCTAGATTAATTAGTGTGAACAGTGTTTTTGTGTTTGGTTTTTTGTCTAAAAACAAGTTGCATTCTATGCTATTCAAACCAATGTGCCACAGGGAAAGAGCAGACTGACAAAATAGCAAGAGAATTGTTATTACATTCACTACAAGTTGATACTGCTTGTGAAATATATATTAGCAGGTATGCGATTGGCCAAGGATCAAAAAACAGGAAAACTAGTGCATGCACGCATCTATGCAACGCACAAAATACCACCAGGGTCTCATCACAAGATATGCTCCATGTTTGTGTTTGAGTGTGGGAGCTTTGAAAAAACAATAATTCTACCCCTCTGACCCTTTACTGCCATTATCCAGGGTATGTTACTAGAGAGAATTATGACATGGCATCATTATGATTCAACTTCAAATTAAAATTTTCTGATATCCAATATGCTGAAATCCTCTCAAGCCTCAAGGCTTTTTTCAAAATCATATCTGATAGGCTATTCACAGTAAATTCAGAAAACTACACTTAGACTAATTGCTTAAGTGGATGCAGTCTTCATAAACTCTATTTAATTCAACCTAATTCAATAATGGCAATATAGAAAATCAGCCAGAAGAGAAATTATAGAAACTTTAAGTGTACACGATTCATGTGGGACGCTTATTCTTCAAAAAACAAAAAAACAAAACAGAATTAACATCCCTGTAAGGTTTTGAAACCTTTGATATGATTTTCCTAAACACTTTAGAATACAGGTCCAGGGGGAACACAACTTGACTTCAGTACATTCAGTGTAACTTAACCTAGAGTCAGTTTCACTGAGTCATTAGTGGAGAAGCCAGAGAGTTTTCTCACAGGATAACCTAATCACTTAGACAGTACTACTAAGCATGGGACAGCCACACATTACAACAACATTCAGTAAGTTCAGCCCCTTTTGAAACAGAAGTAATTTCCTGGTTCCTGATTCTTAGTTCCTGGAACATACATAACATACATTTTCTACTTTGTGTTGCAATATGTTTTTACAAAGAGAAGGGAATTAGGCAGGTTAGCAAACCTGCCTATGTGACATGCTGTGGCATATTGAGTGAGTTATAATAGACCCAACCTTGCACAACATTACAGCAGCTAGCTGCAATATTGTTAGCATTGGATGAACTACTCACAATCCATCTTAGAATAAAAGTGAGAAGTTATGTCTGGGAGTTAAGTTTGGAAACTATTTAAATCAATGTAGCCTTCAGGCACAACATTAGACGAGATGCTTGTGTGATCTCTTCTATAGTAGCCCAACAAGTATACTTTAGAAAACCCTGACTTCAACATAGTCACGAGAAGCCCGAACAAAACACGTACCGACCGGAAATCAGAGTCTCACATTTGATATAATATGTGGTTTCATTCTGCCTCAGCATTTTACATTAAGTGTAGACTGTAATATTTACCTAGCCTTAGGTGCCACTGCCAATTAGAAATTAAGTAGGAAAATAGCTCTACTGAGTATTATCACTGGCATAGGCTGCATGTTGAGCTAGCATAGTTCACAAAAAAAAAAAAATATATATATATATATAAAAAATATATGATAGAAGTACAACAATGGATGGCTGTTTAGATTGTTATTAGCCAACCATAAAGAGGCTTTAAAGAAACTCACACTCCTCCAATCAGTACCTAAAGAGCAGAGGAACGGCCAAGGAGTGAAGAGCATCGACCAGGACACAGAAAGGCAACCAGGCAGAAAAAGAGGCAGAAATGGTGGAACTGTGTAGGGGGAAACTAACACCCAGGACTTGACTAATAGTCATGTCCAAATACCTGTACACTAACAAAGTGCTATTTGAGTAGGCAATATTGCTTTACTAGAGATTAGAGCACAAGCAATATCTACTCCATAACAAAGCATGGATCATTTCAAGCATGGATCATACACTGCAAACTAAATGAAACTGCCCCACTCATTGATAGTGAAGACAAAAGTAAAGTATTTTTTAACTAATTATTTTTTAAAGAATGGTTTGTACCATTATTCAACACACATTTGATAATCTATACTGTAATATTTAGAAAGGAGCTAGTCTAGGGATGTGAAGGAAGGTTCTTATTATGTATGGGTTATGAACACTTCCACTGGGATTGTGGCAGTCCTTTGAGTATGCTGGCTGTAAGCTTCTGCTTGCATCCACACTATTAATATGTGCTTGTAGTATCTGTTATGCAGTACATGTAGTATGTAGGGCATACTAAGGAATTCAGAGAGGGCTTTTGACTCCTCTTTGAGATGTATGCTACTGTATCCAGCAGTGATGCTTCAGGCGTGTGCTTAATGGACATTCTTATGTGATTATCTAACAATGGCTATTAAAAACCACACACATACTATTTTAATCAAACCTGATTATGCCCTCATCATTCATTTGGTAATCTAATTCTTGCTGTGTGCATTACTCGTGTGTTTTATGCAGAGGAGCAATAGCAAGAGATGCCATGCTAAGCCTGTTATGCAAAAGAGTTGGGTTGGGAAGACAAATGGAGGCCAGATAGAGAGCATGACAACAGGCCGATACTGTAAACCAAACATGTCTTCACACACCCGCGCAAGCACACTGTGTTGTGTTTGTATGAGTACAAATAGTGTAGTTATGCCTACTAAAGACTGTGGTGACATCAGTACCAGCTACTTTGATTTTAAACAGTAGATTATTTTTCTCCAGAACACCAAGCCTACAGTACTGTATACAGTGGTTTGTACTTTATCTACAGAGCTCACATGATCTCTATCCCTCTCCATACAGTAGCAACAGTTCGATAACAATTGTGTTTCAAACTAGAAACAAGTTGGGACATTAATCTGTTATTCTCTGTAACATAATCAAGTAGTTTATCTTGGAGAAGTGCTTTTAGAAAAGAGTTTAGCAAAGGCTTGTATGAATAAATCAGACATATGACTGGATGAAGGCCACTCATGCGTGTCTAACCGTGTTGCAAGAACATATTCAGCATGTGAGGTTTATATGGTCAACTCGTGTGGACATTATATTGGTGACAGTCACATATAGGACATGTTTGTTTAGTGATGACATTCTCATAACAAAGTTGACCTCTGTTGGCATTCACAAGTAAAGCCTAGAGGTAGGAGCTTTTCCATCTCCTCCTGGTTAACATTTGTGTCTTCATCTCTACATGTTGTTCTCCTGAGTGTCTTTCTGTCTGGCTCCCTGTCAAGAGTCATTTGTATGTCTAGTCTCATCTGCACAGCCACTTGGCCTATTGGGTGAACTCTTATTTACCTCCCATGCACTGAACTCTGCATTTAAACATAAATGGCACAAACATCTCTCTCTCACACATGCATAACCACACAACACACGCTCGCTCTCCCATCCTTTGCTACCTCAAGTGAGTGGAAATGTGAAATGGTGTGCCTTTGTGACAGAGTGAGGGCGAGTGAGAGAGAAAAGACTGTGTGTGTGTGTGTGTGTGTGTGTGTGTGTGTGTGCGTGCGTGCGTGCGTGCGTGCATACGTGTGTGTTGCATGCTCACCAGATCCCACTTGGGACCGTGAGTGAGGTTTCCAGTAAGCAGACTGTGGCACAGACTTGAGAGAAGAGAGGGGGATGGGAGGTCAGAGAGGACAAAAGAGAGTAAGGAGAGGAGGGTGGGGGAAGATGTAGCAGCAGAGGCTGTGCGTGCGTGCGTGCGTGCGTGTGTATGTGTGTGTATGTGTGCGTGCGTGCGATCGGCACGGCCCATTGATTTGTGGATGAAAGCAAATAAGGACGAGTCGAGCAGGAGGATTGGATTGGCAGGTGGGCAAATTAAGACAGTTTACAAAAGCCAGTCTTATTGGTATGCATGCTTGTGTTTTGTGTGTGTTTGTGTGTGTGTGCGTGCGTGTGTGTGCACATGCAGAGTGGGTTCTGCTCACATGAATTGGCTTGAACGGCTTTCCCCCTGCAGAGGTAAACGGAGGGGCAGAGAGCCCACCCATCTCTCCATCTCAATGAGAACCAGTTCTACTGATACAGCACTATATCTGAGGCTGACCTCTGCCATATTAACAGGTGATCTATTCCCTGACGCTTCCGTGTCCTTGGAACTTTCCCCTTTACCCCTTTGATCATTAAATCCATTCAGAATACAATTACCACAATACTCCAAATGTCTCAACTGTCATGGTAGGACCTTCTTCACAACCTGTTCCTTTTGAAGATACATTTCAGAATAAAACAATATCTCTTCCGGCAGATAAAATACAGGTAGTTCAGTTTCCTTTCACTGTGGGACCCACAATCTACCATTTGTTTGGTTCCTTCATTCCTGCCATTCATTCATTCCTCCACCCATCCTTCAATTCATCCATCCCATGGCAGTGATTACAACCACTCATCCACCTCCACTTACCGCGTTCTGAGTGCGTGCCAGGCCGCATCCACATCGGCATACAGGTTCTTCTCTGAGGGCTTTCCTGAGCTGACCCCGTAGCCGGAGTAGTCGTACGAGAAGACGTTACAGTTGATGCGCGAGCCCAGGCCGATGTAGAAGCTGCTCATCTGGCCCAGGTCCACCGCGTTGCCGTGGGAGAACAGTAGTGTGTAGCGCGCGCTGGGCGAGCAGCGAACAAACATGCAGGCGATGCGGTTGCCCCTGGAGGTGCGCGTCATGAAGCACTCAATGGCGTCCTTTTCACGCGACGAGTACTGCCAGTCGGCGCGCTCCGACAGGTGCAGGGTCCAGCGGCTGCCACTGTCATCGCACATGAGGCTGTAGGTGGGCTCTGGGGGCAGGAAGGCCAACTTGGAGGCTATCTTGCTGGGGCACGGTGGGCAACAGAACAGGCAACATAGCTCACTCAGGGATAAATGGTTCATCCTTAACAGTCTGTGGACCTGAGGAGCATGAATGATGGTGATTAGTTGAAGAATCTATAATACTTATCAGTGGATTAAGAATATTGCTACAAGCATAAACTATGATTATCAAAAGGGACTGGATTAAAATGTACAAATATTAACAAGAGTCAGCCACAAGCTAAAGCAGATTCAAATGGGGTTTTTACATTCACTATTGATTCCTCTTCCTGGCACATAGGGCCAAGATCATTAGGAGGCTACAGGCCTGATGAGTTTTTGTTCTCTCTCTCTCTTTGCCGCAAGGCTCCATAACACTCAGACACTATTGACTAAACCATTCCCTTCTTTCATTAATCATGCTTTTTTTATGTATATTTTTGGTAGTAGCCTACATATGAAGAATGCATGCAAACCATTTCTGAATATACCGGATCTGGTTTGTCAGGATACCAGAAATCACTGAAGAAAGAATATGTCTTCTTCTGTTAGAGCAGGCTTGTAATTTGACACACATAAAGACGTAGCATCGAAAAGATGAATGTAACCAGATTTTAAAAAGTGTTGTTGTTTTGGTTTTTGGGAGGGGCATGGGGTAGGAAACAAAAATATTGTGTGTGGCTTTGTCCGTGGATATTTCGCATACCCGGCAACAATCCATGAGCTTTCAGTTTCACAGCATGTTTACTGTTGTACCGTAATGAGACGGTTTCTGTAATATTAAAATGAATGGTGTGTAGTTTGAAACAATTGGAATTCATTAAATGCAAAGATGTGACAGGTGTGACGAAGACATCAACTTGCATATGTAACCCAGCCTATTTGACATTTTATTAAAAGAGCATACGAGGCATTCACCACGTTAACGTTACCTGAAAGGTGGTGATTATGTTCGTATATCTTCCTCCGCACCACGGCAACTTATCTTCTGGACAGTGGGTTTTAGGCTAGTGTATGACTGATGATTATGATATTATACTTCACTACTGTAGTTTACACGATTGTATTATGCTTGGCACCGCAGCTTTGTTGTACTGTACTAATAGCATACCCGGTACGTTACGGTAGGTCCTCCGCTCCAGGAATCCCAACGATAGTGTTTCTTTTATTGTTTTTCTTACGATCGCTCGATCTTATCAACATACGGTCTGGAAAAACAACGACGTGGACTCTTTTAAATCACGAAAGGCGATACAACGCAATGCTATCAAGGACAGGCAATTCAAATGTTCCCTGATATCTATGCGGACAGACAGTATGCTACAGTAACCAGTACATTTGACACTGGCGCTGCTTGTTTGATATTTCTCCTTGCGGCTTGTTTTCGTCGGCGGCTAACATGTGACTGACAACAATGTGAACCAATGGTTAATAAGTTGGTAGGTGAAGTCCACCAATAGTAATAATTATGAATATCCATTAGTTGGTTTTTCGAAACCGCAGAGTGACGACATTTTTTCGGATTGACTATGTGGCAAGCCTATCAGAAGCTACTACTGAAGACGACAACCAATAGGCCTGAATGCGCTTTCCATTATTTTGAATGACGTAATTAATTACAAATTACATTATTTTATTATCATCAAATATAACTTTAAATAAATGAAAACACATTTTTATATCTTTGAGACAGATGTATACGTAGATATAGAAAATTAAATTATAATGGTTTTATAGTAGGATAGTGAAGTGTCAAAGGGAATGTGTATATTTTGCATATGTATATGTGTATAGTATATTAGGGATGTTGTGGTGTAGGCATAGATCTATGGGTGTAAATTACGGTTTGGTCATGGGCTTAGGGTAACGTTGAGGGTGATGGGGAAGCGTGTCAGTAACAGTGGAGCCTGCATTGTTATATTGTGAGAAGTATGATGTGGCCAGGGAAATAATGTATAGAGGGTCAGAAAGGAATTAGACCTATATGAGAAGGAAGGGAGACAGTGGTGAATTGGTGGGGTATTGGGCTTTGGGAGGTTGGAGTAGGAAGGAGTATATAAAGAGCTGCGTTTTTATTAAATATACAAGTTTAGAGACTAGAATATAAGGTAGGGAGGCAGGAGACGGTGGTGAATGGGTGTGGAACTGGGCTTTGGGAGGTGGGAGTGGGAAGGAGTATATCAAGAGCTGTGTTTTTATTAAATATACAAGTTTAGAGACTAGAATATAAGGCAAGGAGGCCTTGACTTACCTCACACTCCGGTACAGTAGGCGGCGGTGTATGCACCTACTCAAGAAAGAAGAAGGTATTTATTTTCTTCCGGGTTAGTTTGTGTTTTTAGGGACCACGGCATAACGTAATGAAGTAGTAAAATGAGTACACAAAAGGGTAATGTTTCGCGTTCACGAGGACAGAAGCATCAGAACACAACTGTCTACAAAAACGACAAATACGGAGCGACTGCGCATATAAAGGTAGACTAGTCCTTCTGTACGGTAGCCCTATGTAGGGCTTCGCGTGTTTTACCGGTACCGTACATCTGCGGTAGTCTCATGGTAAAAGCACCGGCCGTAATGGGTCGTGATGTGTTCATTCAATAATACATACAGACGTTTCCGTTCTTGGCTATTAGTTCAAATGAATGTTGCCCAATGTTTACTTTTCTATTGCAGATGGCAAAAACAAAGGTTCATGATGGGCTTTGTCAACGTTGTAAGGATGTTCTGGAATGGAAAGTCAAGTATAACAAATACAAACCAATGCCACAGCCGCGAAAATGGTGAGTTATTTCAACGAGAGAGCATACATGTTTTCGTTTAGAAAGTAATAGCTGTTTCACAAATGTGACGAGTTGTTATATGGCACATCATGTCCCTATTGTGAATATGTGTTAACCCTCCTATTGTGTTTGAATAGGGTGTTTGAAATCATTAGTGAATACTGTGAGAGAGAAAAAAAGATCATCCAATAAAATATTGTATTCTGCTAAGTAATTTATTATTAATAAAACCATAGCATATAGTGGCTTTCAAAAGTATTCAAACCCCTTGAACTTTTCCAAATTTTCTCATAAAACACAACACAAACTTAAATGTATTTTACATCACAATCACAAACTAGCAAAATTCTGAAGTGGAAGGTAATTATACATGGTTTGCACTTTTATTATTTTTTTTTTTTTCAAATAAAAGTACTGATATGTGGCTTGCAAAAGCGTTCAGCTGCAAGACTTTTGGGGTATGTCTCTACCGGCTTTGCACATCTAGAGACTGAAATGTTTGCCCATTCTTCTTTGCAAATAGCTCTAACTCAGTCAGATTGAATGGAGAGTGTCTGTGAAGAGAAATGTTCAAGTCTTGCCAGATAATCTCAATTGGATTTAGGCCTGGGCCATAATAACACTATATGCTTTTTTTTGGAAACCATTACATTGTAACTCAGGCTGTGTTTAGGGTTGTTGTCCTGCTGGAAGGTGAACCTCCACCCCAGTCTCAAGTCTTCTGCAGACTCTAACCTGGTTTCTTCTAAGATTGCCCAGTATTTGCCTCCATCCATCCTCCTATCAACCCTGACCAGCCTCCCTGTCCCGGGCCAGCTATGTCAAAAACTTCTATTCTGGTCTCATCTGACCAGAGCACCTTTCTCCGCATGTTTGCTGTGTCCCCCACATGCCTTGTGGCAAACTGCAAACAGGACTTTGTATGGCTTTGTTTCAACAATGGCTTTCTTCTTGCCACTCTGCATGACTAACAGTTCTCTTGTGGACAGATTCTCCCACCTAAGGTGTGGATCTCTGCAGCTTCCTTGAACATTTGTTTTATTGCATTCACTAGGTCATTGTTAAGGATGTAATGAAGCCTTTTAATGATTAGAAACATTTTAAGGTATTGTTTCTTTTTCAGTGTGAAGTGTTCCCAGAAGACTGTGAAGGATGCATATCACGTCATTTGCAAGCCCTGTTCCACCCAGCTAGAGTTGTGTGCCAAGTGTGGCAAAAAAGAGGATATTGTCATCCCGTGAGTGCAGTGTGCGGCTGTAGAGATGTGCCCATATAATTCTGTGGATGTGCCCCGTTTCTTTGAATGTCTCAATAACGTATAAGCCTTATTTATTCTTTGACTTTTTCTTGCTTTTGATAATCATCTGATTTACAAATAAATAATTTAGGGAATTAAGTTACTTGACATCTAGCCAAATGCTATTACAGACAATCATAATGTGTAGCTCAATATGTACTATTACTACTATTATTGTTGCAGGACATTCATTATTGCAATGTCATGTATGGAGAATACATATGTGGGACCAGGTTAGGCCTGTCACCATAATTACTAAATGGACATATCATGCGATATATGGACTTAATAACCTTTATAATTTTTCAGACTGCGATAATATTGTATTTACACGCTTGTTGCTGACATAAGATAGTTAAGCCATGTTGCCCTGCTCTTGTCTGATTGCTCGCAGGCAGCGTAGTACACACGCACACCGAGATCTTAGTCAAGCAATGAGCCTGGTTTTACCAATCACAACGGATAATTGTCGCATGACAATAGCGGAAACCAGTTGCGTTCCAAATGGTTTTCAGTTTGCTTTGAGTTTGCCGCAAGTATAAGCAAAAAGGTTTGAGGAGGGAATTCACAGCCAGCCTATACCGTGACAGTTTTGTGATGCATGCCAGAAGGCAAGTGTGTTGGATGCTTGTTTTGATGGCGCAATGTTTTGTAGCGACTATAGTATGAGGCTACTGTATATTCAAAGGTTTTATGTTTCACTTAAACAACCTCTCTCCCTGCTTCCCTTGTCGACTCCACACTGGATTATTTAGTCAGCCATTCCACCCTTGTATTTTCTTGTCTGCCCCTAAAATGACAATATGGTTTATCGCGATTATTTCTGGGACAATATATCGACTAATCATTTGACCAACAAAATTATCGTGACAGGCCTAGACCAGGTCCAACTGTATAGGCATGCAAGTGTACCATCTTGTGGACAATAACAGATGTAACTGATGATGTTATAATTGAGTGTATGACTCAATTCATGAAAAAAATTAATGTAGTCACTGTTCTGGTTTTCATCAGTTATATCTGTTGCATCCTTGATACAGTATTGTGTCCATAATATGTGTGTGAGGTCATGGGCAAATTGTGATCAACGACATCAGCATTTGTTACAATGGTGGGGCAGAGTAGTCTAGTCCACTTTGGATAAAAACAGCTGCTGGCTTAATTGTGAAAACAGGATCATGACATAACATTTAAAATGTGTGTTTCGATGACAGAATAAACTCTCAAGTGGAAGATGAGAATGAGCAGGAAGCAGATGGCCAGCGTAAGAAGGGATGTGAACAAAGAGCAATGGACTTGGATGCCTTGGACAACAGTGATGAAGACTTTGGTAGTGATAATGATGTAAATTGTGACTTTGGACTAAAGACAGAGGATATGGTGCCTGACATATCCAAAGTTAGTTTCAAAGACTAAAAAACGAATGGGCATGATCTGGATTATTTTAAAGCAATAATTACAAAAAATTTGGACAAGTTCAATTAATTATGCTTTTCTATGTATATGCCTATTGCCTAGTTATTCAGCCTTCATTGGGATGCACAAATGTAAGTGGTTCTTTTGAAAATACAAATTTTAGCATAAATCAGAATGTTGTCTCCTGAGAACACGACCAACCCTCCCTCACCTGAAAACCCCAGAGCATAAGATCACCTACCATATGCAGCTCACTCGCCCCATGCCCTCCTAGAACAGGGTAGCCGCGGGGTCTTAAAATTATTAAAGGTATGGAATTCAATATCCTCAAAATAAGTCCCATAAAAGTATTGATTTTCCCTATATAAAGTATTACATTTTCATTAACCTTCTTAATACTTGTAGTCTTTCGTAGCCAATAGTGATTGCTCGGGGTTATCAATTCAGAAGTGGGCAATTTTTGGAGGTACGCTGTTTGTATACATGCATGCGCTGCTCTGAATTCGCTTCACGCATCCAGTAGCATTTCCAATCTAGACTACCATAGTTAGGCCTATATGTGATGGTATCTTCACCGGCAAGATGTATGCCTGCGAACCGCGGTAAACCCAGCATGAAATTGGCTGCGGTGTGGAAATTATTCAGTGTGAAGAAGACATTAAAGATCGTGTAAAACAAATTCAGTGATTTGTATGGAACCGCATTATATACATTGGAAAACTAGTCCTGTAAAAATGTTAATTACACTTTTATCTATGTAGTGGGCTACTGCATTGTGTAGATTTATACAGTTTAACTGTATTTTAACCTTTTTGTATGTACAATTATTTTGGGCGGGTCAAAAACGGGGGGACTATATAAGTGTATATAATATCGTAACACCCACACCATATAAAAAATATTTACACCCAGCAAATTGCAGGCACCTGACAGAACCTTCGCCCCACCATACAGACTATGCACGCATGCACACACAATACTTATTTGAACTTCCCGTCATGGTGGCATGTCGAACCATCTTACTCACGAATCGCAAGACTATGATTCATGACAATTCACTGAAAATCACCCAAGCTGATAGCACACCAGAAATTCTGAAACATGACTGAAGATACAACAATGCATTCACACAACACAGCTGAGTGCAGGTTGCAAAAGGTCAGTAAGTGAGCTGGGCAATTTAGCACACTGCAAAAGTCAACATACTGCTGCACTTCACCAACAAAAGTTCACACAGGCCTATATCATGCATCATCACACCATAATTATGCAATATGCATGTTAATCCAACGGAAAAAATACTCAGCAAAATATAATTATCTGGTCACACAATCAAAGCAGATTATGAGTCTACTCAATTCTCAGATAGCATAATAGCACTTACATTTAGAAGTTCTTTCTAGAAAAGTCGCAGATCAAGTCCCCAGTCCAGCCAATGAGCCTGAGGTGGCGTTACCTTGTTCTGTTTGCTGACCGGCGTCGTTTTTAGTCTTTGCTCAAGTTAGCTAATATTAGCTAAGGCTGAACATACTGTAGTACCAGAGGGCTCTTCATTTGTAGATTTTTTTTTTTTAAAAAGCTATTTATTAGCGGGATATTTCTTATTGCGCAAGATACTTTAATCCACCCCCACCCCCCTTCCTCCAAGTCATCAAATTGACAGTCACGATTTTGTAAAAAAACATTTATTTTACCCTGATTAGATTATGACCAAGGTCTTGTGTAGACCTTTATGTACCAAAAAGAAAATGTGATTTTTTTTTCTTCCATAATTGAGAGCCCCTCTCTGCCCAAGGGCCCTGGGTGTTTTATGTCGGTTCCTGGCTGATGACGATCGGAGGATGAGGTGGATGGAGTTTGTGAAAAAAGACACAGTGGGGAGAGGTGAATATCACCACCAAAGGCCGACTCTGCAGTGGCCATGTTTTACTTGATTGCTTTAATCAGATATGGCTTTTCATCAAAGAGAACAGGGATTCAAACCATAGACGTATTAATAAACACAGTGAGGAAAATGGCAGCTCGAATTTACGAAGTATTTGCTCATTGTCGCTGTGAAGCGTGAGATTCCAAAGAGTATCGCAGTACAATCATAACCCCGGAATTCCACTGCACCAATGTCATGTGAAGTACGATCGATAGTATGCACACTTTGTTTTGCGCAAATTGTATTTTGTATTTGAGCAGCACGTGTTAAAAATAGACACAGCGCCTATTAGCGCAGCAGAGTAGAGCCGCTTCTTGGTATGGAACGCCAAAAGGGTCGTAATTCACTAATAACTGCACATATAACGCGCGTATTTTTCACCGCTTTGGCCGGCAAAACGCCGTAAATCACGCGCGTTTTGTCAACAGAAGGCGTGTATCATATATGGATAGTCTACTGTTTGGAATACGTGCAGGCATACATTTAGAATATAATGTTATATTAATTTAATTTCCTGAAATGAAATGCATGCTTAATAGCCTAACACAATGTCCACTATGGCGGGGCATGTTCTGACCCCTTAATCGAATGCATTAGTGTATGAGCCATATCAGCATTATAATTAACTGTAGGACATTTCAAAGCATCTAACTGTTGGTAAATTAACAAAACTGAGAAATAAGGATGAAAATCTGACTGGAGTTTCCATGGTTCACCATACAGGATGGTAAGCATGTTTCGACAATAAACTCAGGCAACAATGCTCGGATTCAAGGGTGTATTTTTCTGTGCTCCCCACACTGCACTAATCACAGGCCTGCTATGTTTAATTGCGGAATGCGTTCCAGAAGTCATCTCAACACCTCCATTTGTTACCCCCGCTCTCTAACCACCCCCTCCCCGACGCCACATACATTTCCCAAGATTGTATACATTACGTTTGAATCTCTCTGTATATTATGTACTGTAGTGTATAGCCTACTACAGTATCAGAGAGTGACCATGTCCATTTGTTGCTAAATAAACAGGCTAGACCAAGGGAGGGCATTTATTTTCACTTGGGGGCCACAGAGAGCTTTGCGGGCCACAATAACTTTAACCAACATGTTAAAACATTTTAAAACACAAAATAGATAACTTTGTTGTGGTTAAAACTTGCATTTTATGCATATATAGGCTATTTCTATGCAAAAGTGAACTTTAACTATGTTTTATTTTTTATGCAGCAGTAAATAAAAGTAACATTCTGCAGAGCTCATCAAGTAATTTTATGTTGTACCGGGCGGGCCGGGTAGAATGTCTCAAAGGGCCACGTCCGGCCCCCGGGCCTGACTTTGCCCCGGTCTGGGCTAGACTATTATTACTATAGTATGTTGTCTTGAGTTGCATCTGTAATACAGCCTAGTTGTGTTATAGGTCTATGTGTACAGTATGTTGTAGGCCCGTACCTATTGTTTTGATGGATTAGGGTGTGCATTATGATCATGAAATGAACTATAGCTGTAGCTTTGTAGGTATTTAATTAATAATGTTGTTTACCAGATTGATGGTGATAAGAACATGTAGTGATAAGAATATGTAGTGTTAACAATTGTAATACTGGAATTACATACAAATTGTGTAATGCCCTTTTTTACATTTTGAGCACCTGCCCCTGTGGAACTCTCTGCACAGCCCTGGGCTAAAGCACCTTAGCCGACACACCCCCAGCGTCTGGGAGCAGAGAACAGTGGCTATTTTCTCCTGATTTTGAAACAAATGTATATACTATAAATTGTTTAATTCAAATTTGACTGGGTGGTTAATAAAAAGTTGTTATATGGTCTGACAAACTCATATTACAGATTTATTTCTGCTATACACAATCTTTAAGTTTGTCTACGTAATCGTAAAATATACGATATCGATATATTTTAAAATAAAATACAGTGAGCAAGTCTTTGGCATACTATTGTTAATCTCACTAAAGAGTAAACTACGTGTGGCATATACTTGGTGACAAAATGTTTTATTGATCCAAATAATACATTAATATCACTGGTCCGTTATGGGTACACAATTCTTCATTATTTGTTTTCACAAGAACTGCGAATGTCTCGTGATCCCAGACCTGTGCTAGCATCATCACTCTGTATTCACCTTTCAGGCCTGTTTCTCTGTCACTCCCTGCCTGCTGTTTTCCCTGTCTCGTTAATTCCACCTGTGTCTGAATCTTGTCTGATGTGCTGCATCTGTTACTCGTTGATGTTGTCTTTGTGTAAACCCTCGTGTGTCTTTTGGTCTCTGTCAGTCATTGTTAAAATATGCGTTTCTCCCTGTGTTCATGCCTTATTTTTTGTAAACCATGCTACGTGTCTTGCGTTTAGGTTCTCACCTCCGTGCAACCGTGACAAACTGTCAATTTGATGTTTTTATTGTGTTTCAACATACTGTCTCTAGAGACATGCATTAATGATAATCCAATAGTAAACATTCTAGCGTTTTGTTTAGTCTGTGCATAGGCTAAAGAGACCGAACAAACTCAATATAAAATATATTTCACATTGTAAGTAAGTAAGTAAGTAACATTTATTTATATAGCATATTTCACAGATAAAAATCACAAAGTTCTTCACAACTGTAAGGGAATACACAGCATAGGAAATACAAGACAGCAAATGACACAAATAAATAACCAAACAAATGCACATAAACAGAAATACATGTCAAACTAAAAGCCTCCTTAAATAAAAC
>JAODUH010048968.1:3011-19319 GCA_027564835.1 Typhlichthys subterraneus
TATAAATATAAAAGCATTGGTTGTCACCCCCCCCCCCCCCCCCCACCACCACCACCACGCACACACACACACACACACACACACACTCACTCAAATATAAAGAAACAACACCAATTAACTGTCACTTTGATGTGTGATAATAATAAAACCACAATGGATAATAATAAAATGTTCTATAGTTAATCTATCAACTGTATTTGCTATAACCAGTATGCATTTTACAACAAAGTGCACTCTGTGTGTGTGTGTGTGTGCGGTGTGCGTGTGCGTGTTCGTGCATGCGTGCTATGGTATCGGGATGCATCTGTTGTACATGGACATCTAGGAGAGTTATTGTACTATGGTGTGTGTGAGTGATGACGCGGTAGTGGTGCTAATACCTATATTTTTTGCAGAACAATGTTGAATGATGAACAAGAAGTGTAAAATACATGTTGATAAATGCTTTCTTGCAGGCATATTACAGTTCAATCAGAGGCTAGAATAAATGTGTAAATTGTGCTCTTTCAGAGTTCCAGATGTAACTATTGTTATTGTTAATTTCCCTACTTACCAGGATGACGTGATTACTAGTTTACTTTGACTAATTGCCTGACTGATTACCAGTGACTGTCTGACTGTGGCCAGACAAAGATCACACAATAACACGCACACACACACACACACACACACACACACACGCACACTGAGATGTGCCATTGTGTTTGAATGTAAACCCCTGAGATATAATTCAAATTAACACGTCATATTCAATCGTATTGTCCTCTTAAAGTCATTTAATAACATACCAAGTTGTTATTACTGATAAATACTGTTACATTATTTATAAAGGAAAGTTAAGCTCCTCTCCCTACTGCTACCATATACCTTTTAAATGTGCTTTATGAATAAGAAAACAACAGATATTTGCTGATCTTGTGTATGTCCACGGTGGTAGTAGTAGATACTGTATACCTGGAAGCTAGAGTATCACTGACATGCACTTTAGTTACTAGCAGAGTCTAGCAACTAACCTGACATGCCAGTGGAATTGTTGTCACAAGTCCAGGGCGAAATTAAACTGAAGCTTGCAAGATCAGGATGGTCTCATGAGGATATCTAGCAACAGGAGCAGGTGTAAAAATGTAGCAAGCATATTATTATTATATATTCATGATATGTTATAGTGGACAGAGTTGGGAAGTAGCTGATTACATGTCATTTACATGTAACTGATTATAATAAAACAGTAACTAATCCAGTACATCCAATATAGTAAGTGTAAGATGCTAAAATAGTGGAATCAGACTTTTAAATTAGATGATTACTGCTAGGACTACTTTCAAATTTAAAAGGGAAGTTTGAAGAAGAAATATTCACAACTTATTTTCTCTTATTAACATTTCATTAACGTCAATCAATAATTGAAATAAAGTCATACTTAAATCTGATTCCCTATTTTTACTGTGAACTTCAAAAATAGAACGATTTGGCGCATTAATGAAGTAAATTGCTTTGGATGGCATTTCAAAGCACGAGGTGTGTGAAATAATCTAAAAGTTACTTATTACAATTCCTGAGTAACTTGCCCAACACTTTTGAGGTGTCCCTGAGCAAAACATTTACCCTAACTGCTCCCGGTGGTTAGAGGGTACCTTGCATAGCTGCCATCACCATCGGTGTGTTTTTATGTGAGGTGTAAGTGCTTTGAGTGGCCATAAGATTTGGAAAGCTTCGTATAAATTCAGTCAATTTACAAGCAATGCATTTTAGTGAAGGTACCATCAGGGTCAGCAGTTAACAGACTTGTAAACCATCTGGCAACTATAATACATTTTAATGCACTTGTGTTAAACTTACTCCCTTTTGATGGTATTTGTAATAGGTCTCTCGGCATTATATAAAACAGGAGGCATTATATAAAACAGGATTTATTCTCGTTTTAGCTCAGTTTTAACAGCCTGCTGCATAATGGACTATGTCATTATACTGCCACCTAGTGAATAGCTGGGGAAAACACTTCAAGCCTCATGTCAAACACTGAGTAAATTGTTTACTTGACCTACAGATAGCTTTTACTAACATAAATTATATCATTTTTAGTTACGTCCATGTCTTTTTTTAAAGCATATACCATTTGGGCTTTCACAGCACCCTTGCCCTGATCTCTACACCTTGCCGGCAGATACATATGGTGTGGATTACAATCTAAACACAAATGTGGACTTGCAAAGAAGGGACTTTATACTAAATACTATACTTTAATGCTTTCAAAGCCATGTGCCATTTCGCCATTTAAGAGAAACCATGATCAAATAATTGCTCTTCATCATTCAATGACTGCCTGTAGGTAAACTATTCACCCAACCTGATTTCCAACTAGAAAGGAATTGTGTCATGCTTTAGTACAATGAATTTGTATAAAATATATACAGAGAACAAAAATCTAATAATCTACCTATTTCGTCTCAGCCCCTTTGTGTAGAAGCTTCAAGAGTCCTCCCACCATTTTGGGGATGCAGTTTCATGTTGGGGCCATAATGAGGGGTGAATGAAACAAAATATACAATTAGCCCCTTATGTGTGAGTAAAATCAAACCCCAAAATGTCTGCCAGATTCAATTGTAGAGCAGCCGCAGATTCACCCTTCTCTAAGACAGGAAATAGCCTGTTGTTTGGAGAAGCTAGGGCGTAATTACTTTAGGATGAGGGTTAAGAGTACAATGGAATGTCTCCCTCTGAATTATTTCTTGACAGACATTAGAAAGTGCACTATAGCCTACAGCGCCAATCCAATAGATGTTTATTTACAGCAGATACAAAATAGGGGTTGAATGCATCTCAATATAAAAGGTATCCAGAAAGCCTAAGCATGTATTTCTGCGCGGCACACCATCAACCTATAATCTGGGCAAATTATGTTTCACATATACACCATTATATCAATATCAAAATTAATGTTTTTTTTTCGAAAGTGGAAAAAAAAGTTAGCAGGATAGTTACTGTGGTAACATTATGGTTGTATGTAAGCACGTTTGGAGTATAATTAGCAGCTTCATCTATACAGTCATGTCTGTATGCCTAATGAGTTTTGGTGGAAAAGGACTATAGTCAAAGCTAGCCTAAGCATTGAAACTATAACATAACTTCTACTTAACCAACACTTAACACCGTTTTGTCATTAAGTAGTAGACTGTTATTTCCAAGTGATAAAGTACGAGGCAGCTAAGTAGGCCTCTGGTGACAGAAGGATGGGCTAGCCAACCATGCGTCATTACCACACCCCATCCCCATCGCCCTATCCGCCCCACTTGCAGACAGCTAAGCTGTGATGGACACAAGAAGCAGGTATTGAGGACTAACGCCGTTTAGGAAAGGGGGAACTGCGTAACAACTATTGGTTCGAAGGTCTACAATCCATGAATGACACTTCGTACCTTCCCTGCGTTATTACTGCAGACACCCTTCGCGTTTCTCTCTGCTGTTTTCTGGATCTCGCCCGTCGCGCCAGGCTTTATATTATATATATCAACTTAACGCATGAGTTGCGTCTTGTTTACGGTGCTCGGGAATGCGCGTGGACGCCGTATTTCCACACATCCAAACATGTTTGAGTTTCTGCGGGAAATATAGGATATATCGCTTTTCCCATGACAATAAATATTTCTGGTCTGGACCTTGGAGTGCCAGCAGCAACACCCACCTTTTTCTTTCACCCGAGTGTGAAATGTTGACAGTGTATTTGGGATTTCCTCAACGGGATGGCTCTTGATTTCATACGTCATGTTCTTCAATGGGACTGAGCTGGACAATGAAGTTATGGGTTAGCCTGACCACTTGTTTGATTGTGCTGAGCGCCATGCACGCCAGCCCTCCGCGCAGGAACACACTGTCTCCCGATGCTAAGAGGAGACCACGCACCTCAGAGAGTCCCCTCGATCTGCCGCCAGTTCAGATCCGCGTTTCTATCACTAACACGGGCACTAGCCTTACCCATATAGACACCAGCCACGGGGAAGGCGCGATCGTTGAAGAAAAATGTAAGTTTACTTATTGTTGCTGTTGTTTTTTTGTATTGTTGTTGTTGTTGTTTTTGTTGTTGTTGTTTTAAGCTGTCTTCCACGTAGGCTACAGTAGAAAGCACTGAACTCTGGACCTGGTTCAATTTTATTGCCCACGTCACTCATACTTAATACATAGGCTGGCCTCTGTAATAGCATTATAGCTACAGTATACCCCCTCATGGACCAGGCGCAGAGAGATGGCTGTACTATTGGAATGCTGTTATTCATACTAGATCTAAATGGAAACTGAAATTTCCACTCATTTTTGACATAGAACTGCTGAGTAAATACTGTGTCTTCCTAATTTAATAATGGCTAGTTTTGTTTTTGTTATACTACTACAAAACTAAAACTTAAACTAGTACCATAACTACTGTCTGGGCTACAGCTGTGGCTAAATATTAAATGGATCTAGGAGAAGAATAATATATTTTGCTGTTTAGAACAAAGCACACACATTTCTGCAACCAGTAATGGGTTAACAAGAGACATTCTGTAGGGCAAATCTCTGTACACATCTTCACACAGGAGTTTTGTGTTAATTTCACTATTTATACCTCTTCTTGGGATAGGCGGGGTTATGTTGTAGGTTTGCTGAGGTCAGCAAACTATAGCCTGAGGCTATACACACACAGTTCCTCAAAACCCCTCTTGCTATATTTTGTGGGCATGACAGACCACACATAATCTCTGTGTTGTTATTTCCGCCATGCTGAGGCATTGTGTTTTCCAATCCACAACCCAACCTCTGTGTTGGAAGCACAGTTGTTCACTTCAGGGCAGTTTCAGTTATATAAACACTACAAAATTATAGTTATGTATAAAGTATACTGAACACAGGCAAGATGCAGGCTTACATCTCCTATAGACAGATCACTCAAGCAGCGTTTGCATACACCCTGTCCTCAGAAGAGATCTAATCAACTACATTAACGTAAACACCTGTGTGTGTACATGCCATGAACAGGGCCTTTAAGGAAAGAGCCATTTGTGTTCATTCCCTACAGACACCATGGAGGAACTCCTGCCAGAGCGCTATGAGAACGTGGTGGACTTCATCAAGGTGACCGTGAGCAGAATACGACGCTCCTCCTCCGCCAGCACCGCCGGCTCCGCCTCCGATCAGGAGCCGAGCTCCAGGACTCGACAGAGGAGGGAAAGGAAGAAGTCAGCGAGTCAGAGGAGCAGAGGAGGAGGAGGAGCGAGAGCAGGGGAGGTGGGGAGGAAGGGTGGAGAAGGAGGAGCCAGCGGACGAGGGCAGGGCTGTATGCTGAAGCAGATCCAGTTGAATGTGTCGGACCTTGGTCTGGGCTACAAGTCCGAGGAAGAGATGATATTCAGGTACTGTTCTGGACCCTGCAGGAAGTCCGAGACCAACTACGACAAGATCCTGAACAATCTTAGCAAAAACAAAAAGTTCCCGCCAAAAGACAGACCCCCTCACACTTGCTGTCGGCCAATAGCGTTCGACGATGACATCTCCTTCCTGGATGACAACCTTATCTACCACACTATGAGGAAACACTCTGCTAGGAAGTGTGGTTGTGTGTAGGGAGGCCACGTCGAAGGCTTTGTGGCACGTGTCACGCTCCTGAAGAATGGAGTTGTGTTTTTGTATCTTCTGGGTGACAAGGGTGTGTCATATTATAGCTGGATATCTTGTGTATGCAGTGTGACTGTCTTTGAGTCAATGGTATCCAGAAGCGTAAATAAGAACAAGAATTCTGCATTGCCGGAGTCTGTCCTGTGATGTCTCACTCCTTGGGTCTGTAACATTGTGGTTTTGTATTATTCTCATGGGATCCGAGGATAGACATCCAACGTGTGACTTTGAATCTCTTGAAGCATATTTACTCTACCTTTAAGCATTTGCCTCCACAAAGACTCAGATATAACTTGTGATTCAGTAGACCTGTTAATTGTTCTGTATACTGACTGTTATTTGTACACAAGTGTAAAATGTATTTATGAAGTCTCAACTTTAATAAGTTATTGTTGTTATTTATTTTATTTTCATAAACTGAAAAAAATGTATTTATTGTTCTACAGTGATATCTTAAATAGTGCCAACAAAGTAAGTTGATGTTAGCAAAGCATAAAGTAGGTCTTATTATATGCCTAATTTATTCCTCTCAATTCCCTGGAATAGTCACAAAGGCATGAAATATTAACTTAGTTGCAAATAATTATAACAGAAAAAGAGCATCTTGAGCCTAAAGCACTGAAGACTATTCAGTCACTATTATTTTTAAATGTCAAAATATTTCTCAATTACAATGCTGGAATATTATGTTAAAAGTAATTTAAGATGGTTACAAAAATACAACAAAATAGTTATTAGAAAATTAAAGGCTGATTGAAAAAAGCAAGTGTAAGCTCCATTTCGCCCCATACTTTCAATACTTAAACCAATAATATCCCAGGTTTGGGTAAAATAAATTTGCATGGCATCCAAGTCAAAGAGTGATTTTGTTTTCTATTTTAAATATATGTAAAATGCAGTGAAACATAAAACAAATAATACAATCAATATTCAGCTCAACAATTAAATGTGAAACTATTTCGTATGACTGAAACATGGTGAAACACCTTTATATTTATACAAACATTATTTGTATTATTTTATTTAAACATATTTAAATGCATTCTTGTTAACTCCAGGATATATTCAGTAATGGAATCAGAGTTATTTTCATAGGTCACAATGCACAACATTCTAGATTAATGTGCGTCTACAATGCAAGATGAAAGACAGGAAATTACAGAGAAGTAAAGACAATACATTTTACTTGTTAGAGAACCACAACACAGGAAATACATCAATACACTTCTTCCAGAGCATTAATTGGAATGTTGAGAAGCAAAACAAAGACACATACTGTATGAAGGAATGGAAAATAGAAGCGGCATAATTGGGAAACATGTTTTATATTTTCATGTAAATATTAACAACAGTTGTATAAGGAACATTGTAGCATTGTACACACCCTACAACATTGTACCCTTTTTTTGCCAGCGCAGACCCAGAACATCCCATGCAGTGATAATATTACACTAGGATGAGGGGGTAAAGATTAAGAGATTAAAGAATGGACGCTCTCCAAGGCGGAGAGGACAGTGATGTAGGAGTTGGAGAACCCGAGAAGAGAAAATATATCTCACTAAACTCGCATGTGTGGTCAAAACCTGATCTGTCCTCTTTCTCACATTACCCACTCTGTCTGTCTTACGGACCATGACTCCATAGAGTGCGGTTCATCAAATGCAGGGCTACAGCCAGGTCCTCCCGTTTCTCTTCAAACATGTTTCATGATTCTTACAAGCAGACTCTGCTCCAGAGACAACACACCTGGGCTCCTCGGAGCCAACCATGAATAAACACATTTTGCAGGATGGGATTTCATTGGCAGCTGTATTTTTTTATCCCGGGGTTTTTACTAAGAAGTAAGAGTGATGTTATTCATATCCAGATGTCTGTTTGTTCAGAATGTTGAGAATGTTGAGACTACATCTAGTAGAGGAAAGTGGCGTCTGCTGTTAGAAGAAAAAAAATATGAAGGGTAAAGTTATAATAAAGTCATCATTCAATTATTCTTTTTCAAGCGTTTTCACTACTACTTCTACTACTGCAGAGATTGTTTTTCCCCCACAGAGAGCAATCAATCCTGATTTGACTCAAGTTACTGTGTGTTCCCATCGCTTTCATTATTCAGATTGCTGTCTGAAGTCTATCAACCATGGACCATTAGTCTACCAAATTGGCTGATAAATACATTGGATTAGCCATGACCCTGATAAGCCATATTTGGTTCCTGCTGTGGAAAAGTGACATACAAGTTTGTCATCAACTGGGACCAACAGAGGAAGCTATTAGAGCCAACAGACAACTTGAATACAGTATCGATGGTCAGAGGAGCCTTCTGTTCTTTTGTTCCTGGTGTCAGAGGAGCTTGTAATGAAGGATAGTATTCCAGAACAGGACACTGGAGTGATATCTGAGTGAACTACAAGGCAGGTGTTAGTGGTAAAATGGGATGGTGTCGCAGCAGGTGCTAAACACCACATGCTCGCTTTACAAGGGCAGCTTTTGTGTTTTGTGTCTCGCACAACCTCTGATGGGTACGGTACATCATTTATATGTTATCTTTCTACTGCATCAATGGACAGCTGTCCGTCAGAATGTAAAGCACACACTTTGCTCAAACCATATGAAGTCTGTAAATAATTTAGGCCCAGATTATTAAGACATATCAAGCAGCATATAGGCCACCAAATAGGAGTTTGAATTCATCAGAGGAACTGGAGCAGTTTGGGACTCCCTAAACAGTAGTTATGGAGGGTGTGGGGAAGAATTTTACATTTTATTCTCAACTTATTCCCAGACAAGGACATAGATGGATATGATATTCAGAATATATTGTGTCTAAAAGCCATCAAAAATTGAAGTAATTACCCTCTTTTTGCATGTTTACAGGATGAAGCAATTGTGGGCAGAGTCATTCTCCCGCTATTGTGCCAGGCAGTGTGAGAAAAGATACAAATGATAACCTAAATGTAATCAGCGGCATATCAAATGTAATATGGACATTATGAGAACCCTGACAAACCACAGTAGGTCCCTCTGCTCCGGAGTCAGTCCATATGAGATGCCCAAGCCAATGAGTGGTATATACAAACACAGGAATATAGACATACAAGTAATTGCACTAAGTATTAAATGTAAAAAGAATAGAAGAGAATGACATTACAACTAGCAAATAGATTTGAGTCAGACATATTTTGGGCAGAACCTCAAAGAAGGCTGCATATCATGATGTGCTGGAATACTGGCTTGAAAATGAAATACAGAGTAATGGTATACCTCTTACAGAAGATGGGAATTTATACCTATTTTTAACAATGTAACAATTTATGTGGGTTTGGTGCATATGTTAGAGGTTTCATGCTTTACTTTTGACAATACTCAATCAAATTAAGTCTGGAAAGCTCCTCCAGCTTCCCAAGATAGGAAACATGTATAGCTCAGCCCGGGGACTCTATCCTGCCAGTTCCAGTATAAACCAGTCTAAACATTAAAAAGACATGTGTAGTGATGTACTCTCTGCAACATAAAGCAGAGGCAGGGGATTATCATGGGATGTAACCACTGTGATCACTGGTCATCACTGTCAAATGGGCTGGTGCCAGCCCCCCTAGTCTAGACCACCAGCCACATGCTCATCGTTCATCACTACAACTGCCACACACACACAAACACATGGACGCACAAACACATATACACACGCACACACGCATACGCACGCACGAACACCCACGCACACACACAGTGTGCGCGCACACAAGTGTTATCGGTCATCATTATAGATGACTACAGTTGGTGTATACAATGAGTCAGCTGACATCTGTTCTATAAGATGCGAGGAGCCCCTGCCCTGGCTGTCAGAGTTAAACCAAACCACAATAGAGGACATTGGGTTTCACACATTCTCCCACCACAGCATTATTGTACTGATGAAAATGAGGGGGAAAGCCTTTTTGAATGGGATTTCAATAGCGCTGGTTTGGCTTGATATCAGCACCATTATAAAAGGTGGGGTCTGCACTCAAATAACAGCATTACTGAAATAGTAGTATCTCAGCACCATTATAAAAGGTTGTGTCTGCACTGAAATAACAGCATCTATGCATTAGTAGAAAATATGAATTTAAAGGAAAAAAGATAATTCAAGTAAACTTTATTTTAACACTTTTAAGCAACACAATGTTCTTTATATTACAGTAAAACAGCACACATAAGGGAACAACATAAATACTAGGAACTAAAATGTTTATAAGTAATAATATTACAAGTAGTAATAGTACAATGTCCCACAGAACTCATAATTAATCATTCATGCAATGTAGCAGATTATAACCTTCCAAATGAACAATAATCATAATAGAGATTATAGTTGCCAATCTGTAGGGACTGCCAGTGATTCTCAGGGGAGAGGCAGTGAGGGTGTGAATGTAACATGATAGTCTTCATACTGGTGTCTGCCAGGTATTGATGTGTAGATGTTTAAAGATGCAGGTGAAATCCTATAGTGTGCTCTCTAATTGTCGCCATGCCCCCGTATAACACCTGTGCTGTATAACCTGTGTGTGTGTGTGTGAGAGAGAGAGATGAAGCAAGAGAGAGAGAGATAGAGAGAGAGAGAGGGGGAGAGAGAGAGAGCGAGAGAGAGAGAGACTGTGCATTTACAATAGGTACTTATTATTATTAGTCATTTTAAAAGGTTTACTTTTGTATTATTTAGTGACTAACATGTTTTTTCTGATCTGATCTTTATTTCTCAGTACAGTACAATGCATGACGCTGTACTATTCAATTTTGCATTATCAAACAATATACCGCTGAAAGACATCATGATTGTGTCAACATGAGGTCCATATCACACCTAATCTAAATACAGTGGAAGGAGAGCAACATTTGTTACGCGTGACCCATGGAGTTATAGATTATAGTGATGGTAGTCCGGGGAGATGTGAAGGCTCCGTAATCTGAACAGACATCTATTTGAGGGCTCAGGCGAACTGTCAGTTTGGCTGAAGTGATTTCCCGTCCACCCCTGGCTGTGCTAGTGTGTGCAATCACAGTTAGACAGAAGCTACGCTACGCAGGAGTGGAGGTTGTCCATGCAATTTTGACACACCGCATCAAACATCCTGCTGAAATGATGGAAAGTGTGTGTGTGTGTGTGTGTGTGCGCATTGGACAGGTTTAGTAAACCTGAATGACACACTGACTCTTACACCTGGTAAGCCTATAGGATCAGGCTTAGAGAAACACACACTGTTCAGCGATGTGACTGGGCCCACTCTGTGTGAGTGTGTGTGTGTGTATGTGTGTGTGTGCGTGCATGTGAAACTAAACAACTGTATTTTCACTTAGACAGCTGGGGCACAGAGACAGGGAGAGAGAGAGAAAGAGAGAGAGAGAGAGAGAGAGAGAGAGAGAGACCGTGTATATAAGTATTAGGCTCAGTCTAGAGCATGCTACATGTATTTCTCTGCTTGGATGCTTGCTATGCTGATGATCAATGAACACCGTGAGCATTTAGCACCATACACAATGTCCTGAAACGTTCAGCCATTGTCTTCGCCTGCCAAGGTTCATGTATCTCCAGCAAAGTGATGACAGATCCAAGTTGTGCACATGCACGACACCATGCATCACAGGGCTCACAGCGCTCCTTGTGTACGAGCGCATCATGACTCACCGTTATTCTGCATCAACGTAGTCAATCACATGCAACATAAGACCCCAAGGTGGCCCCGGCCCCTCTTGTTGAGAACCCCTGGTGTGAATTCTTCTCTTGGTTTACACATGTGGATGGAGACCGAGGTACAGAGTGGAACCCTGCTAATCCGCTCTGTAAACACACCAGTGTGTGTGTGTGTGTGTGTGTGTGTGTGTGCGTGTGTGGTAAGACCTAAGACCCAGGGGAAAGCCGAGGCCCCTCAACTCACCTCCCATTCTCCTCAGAGGCAGAACCTGCCCTGCCCGGCCCCCCCCACACACACACATACACACATACTTTTCCCCCCCTCCACATCATCTCTCTTTGTAGCCTGCATCCTTCCCTCCTTTACCTCATCTTTCTCGATTAAAACGTCCTCATCCGTCATCCTCCCCATGTATTTTTCAATCTCGAGGCGGCCTTCCAGAAATAGTCGTGTACAATACAGGGGAAACGCTGTGAAAGTGGCCTGCATACAGGGGAGGAAACGGCATGTGTCTTGCTGTCAGGACATGAGTATCTTAGCAAGTTGATGTAGTGCAGGTCTGGCATATACACACACACACACACATACACACATGCACAGACACACACACACGCACGCACGCACGCACAAGTTGTTTACAATATGGACCTTGTGTTGTCATGCCGTCAGGCATCCATTCAGTCCAGTTGAAGTGGTTTCATTCTTGGCCACGAGGATATAGCAAAAATAGGTGGCCACGTAAAGCACATACACGCTGCACGTGGATGTGGGTGTTTGTCCGGTCATGTGCCTCAGATATGAAGAGGTTAAACAATGAATTCACAACTCAGAGAAAACAAACAGCTGTCAAAAATGTTCTAAACCCAGCAACCAAGCGTGTAGCTGTCAGACTTTTTCAGACTTTCGTCAGGCATTTTCAATTATTTATCTTAGAACTACTATTCACTTTAAGGAAATGTCAAACACTGATTGTAGCAGCCATTTTTATTTATTTTTTGTTCACAAGGTTGTCTTGCTTAACATTCTGTAAAATAACTTCTGGTTCTATTCACCTAAGCAGATTAATGGCGGTGACGTTTGTTCACCAATCAATAAATATGTGAGAGAGCTAATAGAGCATTATCCATACATTATGCACACTGCGTAAATAGGATGTTCCCTATCCCTATACCTGCTCCCCACATCTGTGCAGGAGGAGGGGCAGGGAATAGCGTGACTCTGTGGGAGTAGGGGGAGGGGTAGAGGAGTGACAGCTACTCAGCACACAGGTGTGGGAGGGGCATGTGCTCTATGTTTTAAATTAAAACGCATTGTAATGCTCATTTCAACCACACGGGCAAATCAGTATTCAAATCAAGTATAAGTCTCATAAATGGCATTTATATTCTTTCTGTCTTTTATTGTTACGTTAAAATCCTTTTTGTGTAATTGGTTAAACACGATAAGTTCACAATTTACGGTAACTATCTTCCTCTGTTGACTGTTTTTCTCTCCGCCACCAAAGAATAAATCATTTGAGCATTTCCATTGGAGGGAAGTGCAATATTTCACATGCTTACACACACACACACAACACATGTTTAAATTACAATGAACACACACACACACACACAAACATGCATATTGTAATAAACATGAGCACATACACCCCCTTTCTCCCCCCACCACACACACACACACACACATTCTCAGCTTGTGCCAAATGGAAAGAAAAACAACGCTGTATGCCAGAAATTGACATACCGCCCAACCATTTGTGTATACATAAATCTACCGCTCATTGGGATGCTAAAACTGCATGCGCTTTGCAAGCCTCTGTGCAAGCAGTGTTCTGTGACAGGAAGAGCAGAAAATATTCATGACATCTAGCAATCTAATTTAAAATCATCTTTATTTAATTAAGTAATACAATTTGTTTGCCTACCTCAGGGCCATCCAATGAGATGAATTAGTGCTATCCAACAAACCTCTCAGCATGGAAACACAACATAGGTTTTCGCTCCTGACCAAATCCAAACACTGGCATTAGCGTGTTAAATACGTACAGCAGTGTGTACCAGCCTCTGATCCCCTGGCAGACATCTGTTTCACCCCTGAGGTGAACAGACCCTGAAATGGATCCTGTTAAGCCAGAAAATGACTCACAGTATGAAAGCCGGGGACTGGAGAGTTCAAACCTCTGACTCACAACTCCTTTATAGCCTCGCCATAACCTCCCCTGTGACCTTTCATAGTAACCAATGACCTCTGTACAACCTCTCATAATGCTTTATTAACCCCCTACCGCTCAAGCTGGAGTGAGTGACAAATGGAATGGGTCGGGGGGGGTTCGGTGGGGGGAATTTGATACACCATGGCTCATTTCGCCGGCGAGTAGACCCCCTCCACTAAAGTCCACCTGAAAGTGTATAGCCGTGCAAGCATGCAGGGCGGCAAGTGGCGGAGTGGTTGAGCGGGGCGATGGGTGATCAAGAACCTCGCTAACTCCTCACCAAGTGCCGAGGTGTCCTTGAGCAAGACACCTAACCCTAACTGCTTCCGATGGTCAGGTGTCTCCTTGCATGGCTGACATTGCCATGTGTGTGTGTGAATGGGTGAATGCGAGTCAAATAATGTAAAGTGCATCCCCATGTGGCTACACACACGGGGATGCTCCGCTTCGCAGACATGGGGTGGGAAAGGGGAATGTTTTCAACATCGTAAATTCTCATGCCACCATAAATTGTATGTCTGCAGCAAAAAAACAAGTCACTATCCTTGGTATTGTACTGAACATCCATCCATTTCCCTCCCCCTAACCCTGCTGAACATCATTTGTCAATCAATTGTTATTCTAACTCAGTTATTCAAACGGCATGTATGGCAATAATGCTACAATAACCACAGCTGGAGAGAAAAGGTTGGAATCTGTTAAACTATTTTGTAGAGCTGTTATTTTGACTAAAGACGAGCATGGAGACTTACAGAAAAGAAAATCAAATGTCTTGCAAACTGGTCCAGCAGCCATTTTATGACATTATTGGTATGATTCTTATTTAAAATGTTGAATTAATCTTTCTATGTTGTTTTCTGGCTTAGACGTAAACTTCTGATTTTGTATGAAAATTACTTAATGTTACTTAATTGCTTTATTAATAACTTGAAATTGAACTAAAATCAAACAAAATAATTGAACATAATGAAGTGGATTTGAGCTTTATCTAGACTCTATAGGGAACAATCATGTAGGCCTACACGTTGGCAACAACTAGCAGGCTCTTTCAGAAAAGATCAGATGGAACATGTCAGCTGACAAGATAGTACCTCATTAGGCCTTTTATTCCAGAGTAGATGGGCAGGTTGGGATGCTGATTACAGCCATTCACCCAGAGACCCACAACACAAGACGTTATCGTGTACTGTAGACAAACAGGAAGCTGTCATCAAAGAGCCAAAACATGGAGGACAGATTGACCCTGGTGCAGTGCCATACAACAGCTGTCATACATAATAACACGATGACAGATCCTTTGATGTTGTTTGTAACTTTGTTGATATTATTCACGTAATATTTCTGCTTATACGTCCTAATAAAGACGCAAAATAAATAAACAGAACACAACATATCAACAAGACGATGTACCAAATGTACAACAGGACCAGAACAAATATTTAATATAATTATAATTAATTATATAATTATATAAATACTCGCTTTGGTACCAGAGTGTGTCTAATTTCCCTATTATTCTGATAATCAAAATTGTATTTCCATTGGTGCAAAAAAAAAAACACAAAACACTAATAAAATCGAAATAGTCTATTTTTTTTTTATGCGGTTTCTATGTTAACACCCAAATATAATAGGACTGTAGAGGAACTGTTATGTAACATTCTCTATATCAGATGGTCAAACGTAAGTGTCAAGATCTCTGTAGCAAGTCAAGATACAAATCTACCTATAGAGAAATCAAAAACACCCCATTGTACAGCATTAATATCACAAATGGACATGTCTAAACTCGTGGTGTTGATTCCCTAAAATCTGAATCTAATTAACCGTTTTCTTCGTTATTTTGCGATTGCCACACTTTATAGCAAGGACTGCTTTAACACCTAAATCTGGAGACCATTAGATGGAATAGAAATAAAAATGCCACAGTTAGTCAGAATGTGGATGCAAGTAAGACAGATTTTCATCTATGCAACATTGTTTTGACAGGAAGTTAGTTAGGAGAAGAGAATAAGAGGGAACAGGGCTAAAAGCTGCAGTGCAAAACCAGTGCAGATCTACATCTGTCTCTGTGTGTGTGTGTGTGTGCGTGTCCTCCTTCTCACATCTGCAGAACAGATAATCTGGTGGAAGGAGGAGATTAACCCATAATAAGACTGCACATTAACACCCAACTGCTCCGCTGGGTCAGACGATCACCTGCTGAAAGCCGTGGGGGATGATTGAGGCTCACGGTAAATGGAAAATCATTGACGCGCAGAGCCCCAAAGCTTTGAGGGAGACAGGGAGATAACCTTTAGATGCAGTGTGCACGTCCTGGTGTTGTCTCTTTTCTTCTCAGGAGCGCACGCACACGATCTCAGTCTAGCCTACTTTGTTAGGAAGACGCACATTACAGGTACATTTCTCGATCGTGTTACAGTGTTCCCACAACTCCGAATGTACTCCACATTTGAACCGAACTGTGCTCAAAGGCAGCTGTAATGCAGGAGAGGTAGAGATGTGAATGAGACTATTATGCTCCTTAGGGGAGGGGGGAGGAGTAGAGAGGAGTGTGGGTTGCCCAGCACAGATGTGTGGGAAGGACATGAACTTCCCTTAGTTTTAAACCAAAGCAACAGCATTTATGCTGCTTTGGTTTTTGTTCTTATATAACCCCTGTTGTAGTCTAAAGCTAAACAGGCGGTGCGCTTCATATATATATATATATATATATATATATACACACACACACACACACACACACACACACACACACACACACACACAGCAGTCTGTATATCT
>JAODUH010048979.1:0-17500 GCA_027564835.1 Typhlichthys subterraneus
TTTGCTTATAATTGCTGGTATACGACCTGTCCAACTACTGACAAATGCACTAAATGTAAGTCGCTTTGGATAAAAGCGTCTGCCAAATGCCGTAAATGTAAATGTAAATGTAAAGATGAAAGTATTTCATACGATTAGTTCATTCATTCAGATCTAGGATGTGTTACCTTAGTGTTCCCTTTATTTTTTTGAGCCGTGTATTTCTGGATATAGCTGGATGCTTAGAAATAATATCTGAGCAAAGCTGAGCAAACTTCAAGATTCAAGGGTCATGTCAGAATCAATTGTGCAGTAGGCTACTGTGTTTCTTTCAGTTTGCAAGGTGTTATCTTCGCTTCCTCTCTTTGTGTGTGTCTCTGTACGAACGCTTACTGTACTGTATGTGTGTGTGCGTGCGCCATGCGCTGTAGTTCCACAACCTGGAGGAGCTGCGGCACGGTGCGACACTGGCCACCAAAGTGTTCATCCAGAGAGACTACAGCGAGGGAACAGTGTGTCGCTTCCAGACCAAGTTCCCCTCGGAGCTCGACAGCAGGGTGAGCCCCTCCCAACATGTGTACATGTACGTGCATGTGCACGTGTACACAAAGAGAGATGAGGTCACTAACTAGGGGCAGCGTGGCTGACAGCGCACAGGTCAATGATGAATATGAGCTCATGTATCTTACTCACGTACTGTGTGCACTTTGTGTGTGTGGTTTCTACACACGCATGTGTAAAAACTTGGCAGGGGGAGCCTAAAAGAAAAAAATAGTCGATTTTGGCATTTAGGAACAAAGCAGCAAAAGTGATGCATGACTTGGGTTTGTGCATTAATGGAGCAAATACATACATGGCTTTGCAACGTAGACTTGTCAACCCACAGGGACAGATTGAACATGTTAAATGTGTGGCCTTTAATGTCCTGACATTGTACATTTAGCAGACAGAGGAAGAATAGTTAAAAGGTCAGAAATAGAAATGGGCATATTACAAGCCTCATGTGTGCTCTCAGAACCAGGCATTTTTACCCACACCTCATTTATATTATGGCAAGGAGTGACATGCATGTTGTATTTAGATTACTGGGATATTCATAGTGTAATGGAGTGTAATTAGCATCCTGAGATTCTGGAGGAAGATGGTGAAAAACGGAATTAGAGTATAAGTAAATATTCACTTCTTTTTCACTCAGTATTTTTGCCAATTTGAAGAATGACTCAATGCCTAAGAAACATTTTTGTAAAAGTCCCCCAGTTGTTATGAATATTGATTTTATTTCCATGCATATTCCTACATCCTGACATTCATTCACTTACTGGTCTATTGGAAAAAAAAACTATAATAAATAAATAGAAAAACACCATCTCCATCAAGGCAATACCTGTTTTGTGACACAGTTCTTCCACTTTGAGACTATGGGCAGATCATGTGAAAGTTAAACATGCATTAGCAGATATTTAGTGAATCCTGATTATATTGTCTACTCGCCTATATGATTCAGGAATGTTCTTTTCCCAAATCACAATTCATAATAATGTTATAGATGTCATAGCCACTGCTTGAGGGGATTACTAACTATACCGTTGTTCTCACTGTGATGACTGTGTATTTTATTGCATATATTATTGCATATATTTCTATGTATGGGCATAGATTGAGCGAACCATATTTGAGGAGACAGTGAAGACCCTCAACTCATTTTACGCTGAGGCAGAGAAGATCGGAGGCCAGTCTTACCTGGAGGGATGTATGGCGTGTGCTACAGCATATTTCATCTTCCTGTGCATGGAGACGCGCTACGAGAAGGTAATGAATCCTGACATATACAGTGCTGTATGATTTAACAAAGAATGGCTTTATTCAAGATCATCACTGGGCACTGGAAGGCAAGGAGTTTCAGCCATGCACAGTTGACACCAAACACCAGGTTTAAAAACCTATTTCACTTATCTGGGTCACATTGAATGGGTAAATATTTTTAAATGAATCATTTAAAAGATGATACTGTATATTATATAATAAAATGTTCAGTCTGACTGCCTATAGAAACGTGTGCTTTTATTTTCTTTGTATGCATTTTGTATTTTTAAAAGTGACACCATTGGTTCAAAACATTACACCTCAAAATACATCGCAAAATTATCCTCTTGGTTTAGCATGTAATGTTAAACAATTACAGTGAAGGCTCGAGAGACAAGTTTGATAAAACAATATAATTCTAGTTTATATTTTGGACATTTAATTGATGAGCCCTGTGACGTTTCATGGCATTTCCTACTTGGTTGTACATTCGTTAGATGACAGAAGGCACGCATATTTCAATAAACTCAAATATATGCACGTAAACAGACGCGCGCGCACACAAACACACACACACAGGCACAAATCAGTTCGCTTTCTGGGGTGCATTCTTGCGGAAGTCTTGTCTACGCTGCCAGAACACACTCAATACACTCACGCACACACACTCACAAGGCGAGACGGAGCCAAAGAACACGAGATATGATCTGATTGGGTCTCTTTGTGCCACGTTTACACAATATTTCCCCTCAGCTTTCTCCCTGCACCTGTGTGCCACCGGGCACGGCATTGCACACCAACCGTAACACGCCGTTTACCTGCAGCTCAATCCAGGCGGACATCTTGAGAAAGGGAAGGTGATTCATCTTCTCCTACAGCTGTGTGACTGTTTGTTGTTCACTGAGACAGAGCACGGACACGCATGTACACACACACACACACGTATATCCTGTACTGTAAACAGACACACATAGGTACCGGAACACACATGCATACGCACAAACTGACACTCAGCGCACCGACAGATGTTAGGCAAAATTAGGCACACACGCCCATGGCACAAATACACAAAAACATTCAAAAGGAATCACAAGACCATACGACTCGTAAACACACAAACACCCAGTGTTTGATTAATCCTCCATGAACCGAGCGTACAGTATGTTTCATCTGCCCGTCGGTGAGATGAAAGACGGTCAGCATAGGGTTCCAGCATGCCTATATGACCTGATCTCCATCAACATTCATCGCCACAAAACGTTCTTTATCGAAGCGATATGCGCATGCGTACTGCAAGTCAACCAAGAAGCACAAAAAGACTCATTGGTGTGTTGAAGCCATACAGAAATGGCCTGAGTCTCCTGGGGCTCCTTTCATCTCCCGCTCAGCTGGGTACCACACCGTAGAGATGCAGAGATGCTATCGCGCCCGCTGTCGTTTATTTACTCCCTTCGTTAATTCATCTCTGCTGAATTATGTTTTGATTGAGGGTGATCAAATGCAACCCACCCAGGTTGTCAGGAGACTGTGTCTTCACATAGCCGAAGCTCGTGCACTCTCCCGCGCGTGTATGAGCGCTGCTCTGCCTGATAACGGCCACACTTGAGCGGTTGTGGATCAGATCTCTTGGATCGCTATAAAAGCCCCCCTGATTACTTCCTGCGTGTCGGAACAGATATTGTGTGTAGGCCAGGGTTACACAGCAGTGTTTCTCAGACTTGTTTGGCTTCTGGGCCCCCTTTCTATTATTTCCCAAGCCATGCAATACAACTACTGTGTTGGGTGTTGACTCCCAGCCTGAATGTCATTTGTTCGAACCCCACAGTTGATCTACCTGTAAGCATCCTTGAGTAAGATGCCTAACCCCTTGCATGCTCCATGTAATAATTGTACTCATTGTAAGTCACTTTGATGAAAGTGTTTGCTAAATTACCTTATTTTTACTTTACAGTACATACTAGGTACCCTCAGAAACAGAACTGTATGTCTATCTGTACCCACACAAATATTTACAGTACATTATATAGTACATTTATATGTACTATAGTACAGAGGTCTTCAACAGAGGGTCTGGGGGTCCTCAGTAGTACTGCCGAGGGTCCTCTAAATGATTCGACCCCAAAATAAAATACATACGACCTATTACTATATTTATCTGTTAATAATTATTTGAATAGCTTAGCATTGTATACGGTAGCCCATTGCAAATTACTTGGCACTATATGCCGCCCTACAAATGGTTGACCCAGAAATAATGTTGAAGACCTCCGCTATTACATACTCTCACAGAAGGATATAATGTTACATTCCTGTATGCATGCAGAAGACACACTTGTAATGCACATGTTTGTGGCACTTTGAGAATACTGTAGCATGCACACACATTCGCAAAGCTGATCCCAGTATCAAAGAGACACAGCTGTCTCGGTGCCCCATTAAATGGGATTGAGCTTCCCCAAAGGGCTTCTTAGAAATAAATGGATTGGCTTTCTCAATTCTCCTTTGTTTTTGTTTTTTTCCACAGCACAAACCCTTTGGACAAGGCTCTTGTATTTGAATCTCCTTTTATGTCACATTTAAACCCTTGCTTTGGGTTTAGTGCTAGCCAAGAATTGATCCACCACAGCACAGACAATGCGTGATCCTATTACACTACAATAATCCATGCAAGGTAGAACATTTGTTTCCCCCTTGCAGACAAAGCATTCGTGTCTCATGTCTGACTTACTGTATGACAAAAATATAAAGCAGCTCTGTTTAATGACATGCCTTTTATTCCTTGTTCGCCCCCAACACTTGACTTGTAAAGCTTTACATCTATTCTTCACATGAAGAGAAAGCTATGAGGCATGGGTGAATGGTTCATGGCACTGCTCTCTAATCAGAGGGCAGGAACAGCTGGGCCTACAGGTGGAATAGCTGGAACACAGACATAGCAGTCCCAACAGAGCCCAGTAGAACGCTCGCTGTTGCTCAATCCATATCGCTGTAATACCACAGGCCCAGAGCCATGGAAATAACAGAGTTACGTCAACGGAAGTTCGAAATTGTCAACGGTCACATGGTTCATGGAGAGGCAAAACCTATGGCAAAATAGTTCCAGAAGTGCTTCGTGGGCAAATTGAATACAGATAATTCAATAAATTTTTTGGGAATTTGGTAATAAATTCACCAATTTACATTTAAAATAGAATTTTTAGGGTACTTTAAGTATTTAGGCTAACTTCCAGGAACTATTTTGAGGCTCCACCATCCACAATTGCTGTGAGAAGAAAACGATCTATTGGAGTGAACGGAGATGACGCGACTCCCTCTTTACGTGGCCCTGCACAGGCCTAAGCACTGTAGCTGTGGAGCCGTGGTTTATTCCCAGTGTACAACAGGCCCGACAGAGCGTGGTGCAGCTGATAGACACAGATAAGCGGTGTCCATTAAGAAGCATGGCATATCGTCGGCATTAGAGTCTAAGGTAGCGTGGTCAAGCCTGAATCTCCTAGCTTGCTAGCTTTAGCGTGACAGCCAAATCTTTAGTCATTAGTTATCAGCAGTGACCTGTATGACAGCATCTACTGTATATTCTGCTCGTTTAGTCACTCAATAACTCACGTCACATCTGATGCAATACTCACCCATCAAAAATTGAGAGAAATCTTAGTGCCAATGTAAAACAAATAAACTGTCCAGCTTATGTTTTAAATTTCCAATGTTATGCAGACTGTTAACCAAGCAACAGTATTTAGCCTAAAAAAAGTAATCTTTGGAATTAGGAACTAAAGCCGCTAAATGGAAAAGTTCAAACCGAAAAAGCTCATACTCGTCAATTTCAGTAATTCAATTCAAGAAGCCTTGCTCGACATGAGCTGCTTGGAACTGCGTATAAAAATAACTGCCGTACTTAGAGCATAATGGAATTACTTTTGAGTTTATATTATAATGTTAAGGAAAAATAAAGACAGGCAATAACTTTGGATATTCTGTATCATATGCCGTTTGCTAACTATGTACAGAAGAAAGACTGCAAACTAATTTCTTCCATTCCTTCTCTTCTCTTCCACCCGGCACAGGAGGTGATAGGGAGGCAAAGGTTACTATTTAACCCTGTCCTTTTTTCTCCTTTCAGGCATAGGCTAGTTATTGCAAAAGTATAGAGTACACTCTCAAAAGCTCAAAATATGCCTGGAATGTCTGTTAACATTATTTTCTCTTATAATGTATTGTTTTATGCCTCTGAGGGTTCTAATCAAATATGGATTATCTGTCCACTTGTTGTGTGCCAGGTGCTCAGGAAAATCTCGGGGTACATCCAGGAGCAGAATGAGAAGATCTACGCTCCCAGAGGTCTCCTCCTAACAGACCCCATAGAGAGAGGCATGAGGGTTGTATCCTTCCACGATCTGCACTTCCGTTTGTTGTCCATCGAGGCTGAATGACAGAGAGGTGGTTAGATCAAAGGTCATTCAGTTTGTAGCTCTGGCATGTGGTATGTGATGGATTACTGACAATATAGACATTTTAGAAATTATATTTGGGGCTTTAATTAAAAATCTTTGTGGAATTCCAGCATAACAGACATTGTTATGATTGGTGAAGACACATTGCGCACAACATTGTTTGTCTCCAGATAATGACAAGTGCTTCATGTCACTTCCACTTACTCTCTTGCGTACAATTAGCACGGCAAGCCAGGTGACCTTTTAGAGTGTGATCAAACATTGAGATGCACGCTGTCGCGCACTGATGCATGCAAGACCTCCCACTTTTTGTCCATGATTTCACTCACGGGCGTATTTGCATTAGCAGAAACGTTCGAACCAATTACAACGGCAACTTGATTCAAGCACAATGTCTCATTGTGAGAGTGGGCTGGCCTGTTAGGACAGCCAAAAACACTGTGATTGGACCATTCACTCACTGGGTGCCCAGAACCACACCATGCAAGGCACTGGTGTGCCAGGTTAAATACGGTAATAACTTAAAATGAGAAGTCAAATAATGTAAATACAATGCCACATATGCTCTAGGTGTGATGGTTGTTTTAAAAGTGGCTAGCCACATTTTAACGTGAAACTCCCTCTGCAGTTTCCTGTGTACATACAGTATTTGAAAGGCATGAGGAAGAATGTGTCCAGTAGACCATCACACAAACCTGGCTTAGTGCGACTGGCTGAAAGAACACACCTCAACACGAAGGGCAACCCTATTACCTACCCTTATTAGTCAATACACATTATACAATACAGCCTCTGTTTGGGACAGTGAGAAGGTCTGTGTTCATCCATTTGGTATGTTATAACTGTGGTGTTGACACACCTCTGACACACATCTGGTTCAAACACCAGATCTGCTTTTAGAATTAACAATCAGGTAACTTACCAACTGTTTAATTCAACGTTTCTTATAATGAGTCAAATGTAAGTTTTGCAGGTACTGTAGCAGGTTTTAGGCATCTAAAACTTAAAACTTTGTTAGGTTTTAAGGTTAACCTGTTTAAATTTAATTAGACAAATTTAAACATTAGCCAAATGTTTAATTCAACGCTTCTTACAATGAGTCAAATGTATGCATTCCAGGTAGCAGGTTTTAGGCATATTGCTGAAGGATGCTTACAACTCCAAGGCTCAAACCCGCAGCCTTCACATTGGGAGAGGAACAACCAGACCACTAGACTGTATCGTAGCCCCAGCAGGCCCCCACTCCTCCCAAAGCGTTCCCTTGACTGTTGCGTGGTCAGATAGAGATCAGTGTGTTCGAGGACCGGGGCTCGGCCAGCTCATCGCCCGGCAGCAGTGTGTCGTCGGCGGGCAGCAGCAGCCGGTGACTGGAGGGACAGCACCAGGGCTACGGGTACCATCACAGAGTAGGCAGCGGCATCACCAACATCCGCTTGCTGAAACATGAGAGCACCAGGTTCTGAGAGAGAGAGAGAGAGGGAGAGAGAGAGAGAGAGAGAGAGAGAGAGAGAGAGAGAGAGAGCACTCTCCCTGTTGGAGCCTATATGAGATACTAAAAAAAGACCAGGAGATTGCATACGCTGAGCACACACACACACGTGCGCACATGCACGCAGCACACAACTAGTGTTAACTACAGTACCCAGGGTTAAATTGAAGATGAAGAGTGTCATGAACACATCAACAGGGTTTGTAAAACGTCTCAGTTTTAAATTTAAGGCCGGCAGGAAGGCCTATGCTGAAAAGCAGCTGATGCTATTAACACTGCATGCGCCCCTCATGAAGACAGTATTAGTCGCCACACACACACACACACACACTAAATAGTGATACATGAACTGATATGGGAGAGGCAGAGGTCTGAGATGTCCATAACAAAGGGCGTGCGCATGCCCATGTAGTGCAGCGGAAGTTCTTAGCTATTATTAGCTGTTATTACAAGTGTCTGCTGTTGTTTTTCGCTGTTGTGTGTTTTACCATTATTAGAACATTTGTTTCCCAGCACAAAGCTACTGATTCATTTTAGCACCATGTTTGACTTGTGTCCGTCATTCGCCCGGCTTGTCGTCCATCTGTCTCTGGGTGTGTTTCCATGGCTGCCTCTGTGTTGGTTGAGTCTGCAGGCCTGCCTGAACACGCCAGCAGGACTTCAGCACCCTCTTCTTCTCCTCCGTCCGCCGCCACTTTGTCCATCTGCTGACATGTTAGGATGTTGACAGTGGCACACGCAGTCGTGGCTTTGGAAAGGAGGGGGAAGTAAAGCTAGCCCCCCCCCCCTCCTCCTCCTCCCACACCCACACCCAAGAGAGCCGGTGTTCTCGGATTCTTGCTGAATGATTGCATTCATGTGGGGTAGACGGGGGTCAAGCTGCTTTTGAATGTTGGCAAACGAGGGGAGGGGGGGGGCCACAGTGGGACTGCTTTCTACGCGCTGTTCTCATGCACTTGGCTCCCATCAAGAAGCTAACAGAGAACACCTTGGATTGTTTATCTTTCTCATTCGCAGCACTGGATACTGATGATGCACATCACAGCTGTAGGTCACAGACAGTACCGCACACACACACACACACACACACACACAGATATGACACACGTACCCGTACGTATATACACTATAAGCCACTGCGTTCTGGCACACACAGCTCCTGGCAGCTTCGGCGCTGACCTAGCCAGGCAATATTCTCTGTGGTTTCAGCTCATTGGGAACGCAAGCAAACGCAGACCTCTTTAAGACGGCTCCGTTTGCAGCACGTCGGCGGAGACGAGCGTGTGTCTGTGTGAGCGTGCGTCACAAACCCCCATCTCTCACCTATATCAGTTGGACAGTGACCACATACTGTTGAGGAGCTATTTCACACCTTGGGGAAGTTGTGGGCATTTTTCAGTCGAACATAACTAAAGCTATACGTTTTTAGAAGTGTGCCCTCTCACCATGATAAAATATACATGTGAACTTTGTCCAGATAATCATGAACAGAAATACAAAACCCAAGAAAGAATGTTGACAACAACCAGTGATGTACAAGAGTTCAAAATGATTGGAAGCCACCCTCCCATACATACAACACATTGACATGGTTTGATGTATTGCAGGACCATAAAATGGATGAATAGCACATACTAATATCTTGTTCTTCACTGTCATTTTCCATGTTGCCAATTTTCCACGTATTATCAGAAACAGCAACATTATCTCATAGCGGACCATTCATAACAATGTCATTTGGAGCTCTAGTGCCCTCTGGAGACAGGTTTAGGATGTGTCTTTAAATACACATGAAAATATGTTTGGCACATTTTGCTCAGTATGCCTTCTATGACTGTGATGTGATACCTTAACAAAGCCTCTGACTGAGCAGCTTCACCCATACAGTATTCACATGTACACGCAGTTACATTCAGGTGTGTATTGCCTCCTGCTTTAGATGCTCTCATGTTCCATCACAGTGCAATGGTTTCCTAACCTGGGGCTGATGGACTGATTTAAGGACGCCTCTACTGCGAGCAAATAAAAAAGTGCACTGGACAATGTATTATGACCATTGAGATGTAAATGAGCTGTACAGCATATGGAGATGTGTGTGTGTGATTACAGTATGTCTACGGTGGCATATGCAGAAGTGGAGTTATACTTCACATACTGTTTATTCTTTACTAAATGTTTGCTAATACTGACATTTTTGGTTAACATTGAATGTATTTGAATTGTTGAAATAGATTATGTAGATAAAAAAAATTATATTTACAGTATGGTGATATGGTGGAGTTTGTAATACTACTACTACTACTACTACTAATAATAATAATAATAATAATTATAATAATAATAATTATTATTATTATTATTATTATTATTATTATTATTATTATGTCAATCATTGTAAAAGAGGTAAATACTACCGAGGTGGAGATAGACTTTTAATGGCCTTGAAAAAGATAATATTATGAATAGAAACTGATGCTGTGTTCCATTATACTGTAAGTGGCAATAAGATGTAGCATGTTTACTTAACATATATTGTAATTATATGAAAAATGAATACAAGCAAGGAAAAGCTGACTGCCAATAAAGCCATGAAAATCTTATATTTGTATTTAAAAGTGTAAAACGTAAAACACATACTGTATATGGTACTGAAAATGTAAGTGTATATGGTTTATAATAGGAAGACATTAACCAAATGGTATGTGTGTACTGTAGCAATACAGGATGTCTACATGATCTAAATGATCATTATAATGATATTATCTGTACTGTATTGGAATCCGCATCAAGCCCCTCCTGATATCCACACTGTAAAATAAGTTGGTTGTCAATGTATCAATGCAATGGCATATTCATGTAAATGTATACACCTATTCATTGTTTGGTTATGGAATGTAAATTTCATAAAATGTTCACTGTAATTTTTTACAGTATATACCTTGATGATATTTATGTGTTTACATAATATTATTAGAATCATGTATGGGTTGTTTTTCTCATAGCATAGTACAGTCTAGCCTAAAGATAGCTTGAAGTTGCAACAGAAGATAATTAAATCACTGTGTGACGATGGAATGTGTAAGGGTGCATTTACTGTGGCTGTGACACACAAGGTTTCACAGACATCCACGGACTAAACCTAGTCCTAGACTATGAACATTACTCAATGGAGATCTTCTATGAACTGTTCTGTTAATCGTAGATTATAAGATTAATCCATGACTGTGAAACCGGCCCACATAGTGCTGTTTAAAACCACTTCATCCCTAGCTTTTTTTGTTTTTCAACATTTTACTTGAGTTTTTTCTCTTTTAGTGGATCATGCAGCATGTCTATGTTGCTTTATTTTTAGCAGACCTTTTTTTCATGTGTTTAGCGACGGATGCTAAAGTCCCCTTCGGAGGGTACGTTAGGGATGAACAGGTTAAAGTTATACCTGAACCCACACACCGTGCGGGTTCAACTGAGGTAATTGTCTCTCTCTCCCACTCCTTCTCTTTCCCCTCTCTCTCTTTCTCTCTCTCTCTCTTTCTCCCTCTCTCTCTGAGTCTGGCTCTCTCTCTCTCTGTCTCTCTCTTTCCCCCTCTCTCTCTCACTGAGTCTGACTCTCTCTCTCTCTGTCTCTCTCTTTCCCCCTCTCTCTCTCTCTGAGTCTGACTCTCTCTCTCTCTCTCTCTCTCATTCTCTCTCGTTCTCTCTCTCTCTCTGTGTGGGTTGTACCGGAAAACTTTCCACTGCAAATTCACACGTCCAAAACATAGAAGTTCTTCTCAAAATGAAAATGATTCTTCAATTCAAAGATGAACAAAAAACATTTTCTTCACGCATTACTACATTATTATACACAACCACTAATTACTACACAAAGTATTTTGCTTGGTTTGTTTAGCAATTTAGTATGTATCTGTATGTGTGCGTGTGTGTGAGTTTGTGTGTGTGTGTGTGCATTAAACGAAGAGGGCTTCAGCAGATCCGTCATAGCCTGCTCATAAAGGCCAACAGCTCCAACAAGCGATAAGGTCCTAGTAGGTGGCACGGCTTGTTTAAGATGAACACAGGCCAACATGAGCAGAGCCAGTGAACTAATAATCACTTCCGGGCTAGGCCCTGGGGCGGAGGAACAGTGGCTGTTGCTAGGCCCTGGGGCGGAGGAACAGTGGCTGGTGCTAGGCCCTGGGGCGGAGGAACAGTGGCTGGTGCTATGTTCTGGGGCGGAGGAACAGTGGCTGGTGCTAGGCCCTGGGGCGGAGGAACAGTGACTAGTGCTAGGCCCTGGGGCGGAGGAACAGTGACTAGTGCTAGGCCCTGGGGTGAAGGAACAGTGGCTGTTGCTAGGCCCTGGGGCAGAGGAACAGTGGCTGGGGCTAGGCCCTGGGGCGGAGGAACAGTGGCTGTTGCTAGGCCCTGGGGTGGAGGAACAGTGGCTGGTGCTAGGCCCTGGGGCGGAGGAACAGTGACTAGTGCTAGGCCCTGGGGTGGAGGAACAGTGGCTGGTGCTAGGCCCTGGGGTGGAGGAACAGTGGCTGTTGCTAGGCCCTGGGGTGGAGGAACAGTGGCTGGTGCTAGGCCCTGGGGCAGTGGAACAGTGGCTGGTGCTAGGCCCTGGGGCGGAGGAACAGTGGCTGTTGCTATGTTCTGGGGTGGAGGAACAGTGGCTGGTGCTAGGTCCTGGGGTGGAGGAACTGTGGCTGTTGCTAGGCCCTGGGGCGGAGGAACAGTGGCTGGGGCTAGGCCCTGGGGCAGTGGAACAGTGGCTGGTGCTAGGCCCTGGGGCGGAGGAACAGTGGCTGTTGCTATGTTCTGGGGTGGAGGAACAGTGGCTGTTGCTATGTTCTGGGGTGGAGGAACAGTGGCTGGTGCTAGGCCCTGGGGCGGAGGAACAGTGGCTGGGGCTAAGCCCTGGGGCGGAGGAACAGTGGCTGGTGCTAGGCCCTGGGGTGGAGGAACAGTGGCTGGTGCTAGGCCCTGCATGGTGACGCACATGCGCACACCTTTGGACGAAGGTCACGCTCTCAGAGCCTGCACTCTGCTGCTCTGCTCTTTACCTGTCTACACACACACACACATACACACTTTCCAGCCCTCCAAGTATACAATAATAGTATTATGTATGCACTTTGATATTTATTTGTGAATTATTATCAAGAGGGGGGCTACCTTTGGAGGATCAAAACAATTGTGTATGTAAATTGTGTGTATGTGTGGGGGGGGGGTCATGTCGAGGTCTGTAACCATTGTTACACATTTCATACTGTATATGGATTGCTTCATTTGCAAACATGTGCACAGTGGGGTAGTGAAGAATGCAGTCTTTTGGGGGGGGGCTGTGGGTCGAACAGTTGTGAGAGCTGTTTCTTCTCTCATATTCAACCAATCTGTCTGTTTCACCTCTTGGTGGAAAGTGGTTTTTCTTTCTCGCATTGATTTAAGTTTCCGAGTTGGAAAAGTTCCCCTCTGGCTGATTTTCTTGGTGTTGCTTCCCCTACACCATACCTGTATTTCATTCCCTGTTCTCGAAACCCCCCGAAAAGTGTTCCGCTATACCCTGCCACATTTCTCCTCTGTCTAAATCACTTTTCGTTGTTTTAACGGTTTAATTCAAACCAATTATATAAAGATAGGTAAACCAGCAGCCTCTTGCTGTTCCACCAACATTCTCACTGGCAGTGCTGCTGGCCAACAACAATGAAATATCTATCCAGTCATTATGGGGAAGTTTACGGGCGTGCGTTTGCATGTAATTCCTCACACACACAGCCATTTTGGAACTCGGTCCAAGAGAATAACCAGGTCTGTATGTGACGCAGACAGCGAGAGCCCTATCGTTGTAACAGACATGTCTGCTACTGACACACACATAGATAATGCATGTTATGTGGTAGGAACCCTGTCAGGAAATAGGAGTTCATTCTGGAAAATTTCATTCACACCTATCTATATGATAGGCCCTAAGAGAGGCTTACAGCTTCAAAAGCACAATGCTAGTGATCCCTTCAAAACACACTTACTTTCTCTCTCTCCATTGACATTACAGGTAGGAGACAGAGACAGAATAATGTTGAAAATAAATCTATAAGAAAAGTCTATAACGGAAAAGAGGGTGGTTGTACTGCATGCACATATCCAAACCCTACCCCCAAAAAGTAAATCACTTTGTAATAGCTTAACAGGGAAAATAGTGGCAAATGTGGTGGCAGGAAGGACAATGTGCAGACAGACTTCAAATAAGCATGGAAGTCCTACAGTATGGCATGGAAATGCGTAGTAGAAGTGTAATTAACCTGTGGGAAAAAATGTTTTTTGGCGCAGTCACCAAATTAAATGTTTGTTTTTAGATAATGGTTTTAATCAGATTTGACTGGAAATTCTATACATGCAGGTTTTATATCCCTGTGACAATTGAAAGTGTAGATATGGATCACCACATTAATTTGCTGTAGATAGGGGCCTGATCTTCTTAGCCTGAAATAACATTTCCACTCCAAGGTGACTGCAGAGTGGCGAGACTTCACTCTCTCATACTCACACACACACACACACAAACGGTTGAAGATACTGTATGTATTACATATGGTTGATGATATTTATCCATATTTTGTTAAGAATACTTATCATACATTAAATCTATGCATGTTTGTGTAACTGCAAAGAGAGAGAGCGAGAGAGAGAGAGAGCAAGATGGAAACTGCAGGAATGCAGTCAGCGTTTCTCACCAGATTGAGCATTGTGCTTTCATTGTTCTTGAAGCCTCTTCTAGGGATCTCTTGCCATAAGGCCTTTGCCCTGCCTGTTGGCTTTGGCGTCATGGTCCATTCGGCTGATTGAACATTGCCGTGATTGACAGCTCCTGTGTTGTGCTTGCTGCTGGACCTGACCCCAGGGCGGCCCGGAACGCCTCGTGACAAAACGCCCGGTTCCAGCTGGAACACCACCCTTGATCGGCTCGGTTAATTGTGACTCAGGTCTCTCCTCAGATCACTTGCCGTAGCTAAATAAACGCTGCCTTGTCAGTCAGCGCTGCCTTCAGGGATAGACCCATGAGGTGAAACAGGGACAAGAGGAGGGGAGCTCTGGACCACTGTGTCTCCCGTCCGAATACAACAAGTACTATTAGTGCGCTGGGGAGGGGGGGTGGTTACAGAACACACTCACATACAAGTCTTAGCGGAGAACTTGTATTTGGGGCAATTAAAACCGTAAGGGTTCCATGCTGACGGCTTCTACTGATGATTGACAGGTGATACGTAACGCGTCGTTTTAAATGTGACGACGGGGACTCTCCACTCAAGAACTTTCTGCCAGACAGATGGTTTATTTTGGGTTGGTTGGTGTGCATGTGTGTGTGTGAGTGTGTGTGTGGGTGTGTGTGTGTTTGAGTGCATTCTACCACAAGCCATGCAATCAAACTGTCAAATGGGCTTTTATTCACCTTGGGTCAAAGTCGGCCAAATCAAGTAATCCCATTACAGGCAGTGGAACAGACTGCTGTGTGAGTGTGTGAGTGCATAGCTAACACCCCCCCCTCCCACACACACACACACACACACACAGGCCCGCAGTGTCCACAGAACACATCTGCCAGCCCAGAGAGAGAGAGAGCTGGAGGCACCGAGATCATGTGTAGGTAAGCAGGTACGTCATTGGCCAGGCCGAACCGAGAGTCAACAGGCCCGCTCAGAGGCGGTGCTTCATGGTACTTACATGTACAGTATACCTACACATCTGCACAGATACCAAGTGGACACATGGGCTGCTACATCAATACACACACAAGCTCACTCAGACTCATTAACACACAGATGCACACACAAGTACAGTATATCAAGATGCACTTGTTGTACAGTATACACCACCCAGTACGAGCGCACCCACACACACACACATGCACACACACACACACACACGCACACACACACACAGTGACACACACATACAAAAACCAGCTCCAATGAGACAAAGCCGCAGTGTTCCGGGTTTTAGTTCACATAGGGACGTCTCCACTAACAGCTCATTAGCTTTGAGATGCACAGCTGGAGCTGTCAGCAGTGCCAGCCACGTAAACACACACACACACGCGCGCACACACACCCACACACACAGCCTACTGATGCAGAAACTGGAGGTTAAACGTCACTCAACAAAAATGTTCAGGTACATTATGCAGTTAAAGGTTAATGTATCAACCTTTATTTAGATGACATTACATGTGGTGCTGTCTGCATTGTTTGTGTGTTAGTGCACTAATATTTGGCCTTCCAGATGCTGCATTCCTCCATTTCACTTCAAATGCGAAGGAATCCATCTTCATGTGAGATAACTTCATCAAGACATTTAATGAATAATGTGTAACATTATGTTTTCTGGAGTGTATCATTCTGAATTGAATTGGCTTTTATTTTAGAAATACATCTAGCTTAAATTTTTATGCAAGAAAGAAACTTGTAGAAGCAACTTTTTTGTCTGTTATTGATTACGGTGATATAATATATATGCATGCAGCCTTGACTCAGTGTATCATGCATCTCTACGTTTTATTACAAATGCAAAGTCCCTTACTCAACACTGCATTCTCTATGATATGGTGGGTTGGACATCACTGACCACCCGCAGACAACATCACTGGTATATTTTATCTAAGTGATGCTAGGTAAACTTCCACCATACCTCTGTACTCTTCTGTATCAGCTCTGGTAGTTACCAGCTACATTCCTCCAAGTGGTTGCTTTTTAATGTACCTCGGGCTTTGACAGTCTTGGGGAAAACCGCTTTTCATACTATGCACCATGCGCATGGAATAGTTTGCAAAAATATCTGAAAATAAACACATTTATATCCATTGATGAATTTAAACACATAAAGAATGTAGTGAAGGAGGTATGTGATTGTTTTTCTTGAGAAACCACTGTGTTTGATTTGTTGATCTTTCGTTTTATTGTAGTTTTTATGTATATACAGTATATCATGTTTGTTATGTTTCCGTATGAATGCCACCTTGGCCAGGTCTCTCTCGTAAAAGAGATGTCTGATCTCAATGACATTTCCTGAAAAAATAAAGGTAAAATACATGTGTGGTTTTAGGTATGCAAATATTTATGTTAAATTGTATGACGTGAAAATCTCTCAGCTAGAAAGTGGCTTGTGCATTATAAAGTTAAAAGTCGACTTTGTGTGCATTTAAAAGTTAAAAGTACAGTAAGTACAATTAGTTACAGTAACTGACTGATATGGTAATTTATGTAATGTTCTTTGTTTCAGTCCATCTGCAGGTGAAATCCAGCACATCTTTGGCCACCATATCAACCATCATTGTTCATTCGCGTGGGAATAGTAGGCTTGTGGCTTTAGCCAGTGGCAATGTAAGTGCTCTATTGTGTGTGTAAAACAAAGCATCAGTATTGTGTGCCCCCCCTCCTCCCCTCTCCCTTTCATAAGCTCCCTGCATTAAACTGTTGTAAATGTACATGAGCTGTTACATGAAGTACAGGAATATCTCCAGAGACATATCAGTGGCACTGCTTTAGTGATAACATGATACCTTATGATAACTTAAGTAGAGAACATGTTGCTTTCCCACTGACAATGTTATTGCAAATTCCTCATTACAGCGCTCGCCATAGAATCATAATACAGAGAACACTGACTTTGATTTTCATCCAAAACGAGATTATTGGAGCGCAATCCTGAACCATTTAGCATTTCCCTCATCATCTGTTTATTGCTGTATTATATATCTGGGTCTTTTGTGTGTTCCTCTCAAGCGTCTCTAAGAGGAAGAAAA
>JAODUH010048990.1:0-19318 GCA_027564835.1 Typhlichthys subterraneus
AATAGACTTTTTACAATTCCATGAAATTACAGGAATTCCATGACCAGTTGGAACCCTGACACACACACACACACACATACACACACACCCACTGGAGACAGGCAGACATTGCAAAAAAGCATCCCTGCACCATGCAAGTGCTGACTGCTCTTGTGGGGCAGACACCCAGAAAATCATAGATTGTCAGTATTTTGTAGTTCTGCTATAAGTGCTATACTTTTTATATTGGCATTAACATTTTCATATATTATTGTGTCTTTAAGTGCTTTGAAAGGTATACGTAAACAGTCACTATGATGATATACCCATGCAATGACAGGTTGCAAGGACTTTAGTTACACTTTGACTCACTGAATCAGTGGTCAGGATTGTTTTACATGATTTTGGGTCTTGGGCAACACCCATGAGGCAATGTTGCATGGGTATTAACTTATTTAATCCATTAGACAAACACAAGCTTTGCCAGATTGATATTTCATATAGAAAACATTTATCAGTTGAATAGAAGAAATATTTGTATTATACAATATGCTGTGATATATAGTTACACATATACAGTGACTGAAGATGTTTCAGAAGTGGAGTGCTCTCTACAGACCTGAAATACGCACCTTCACACACCTAAAACACAGTTTGACTCACATGAACTCACATGAATGCACATACACACAAATGCACACATACGCAAACAAAACGCTCACACACTGTTCAGTCTGTTCTGCTGGGTGTTGCCCCAGTGCTCAGTCTGGCATGTATTACTCTCTCTCTCTCTCTCTCTCTCTCTCTCTCTCTCTCTCTCTCTCTCTCTCTCTCTTACTTACACACACACACACACACACACACACACAATCCTCCACAAGGATATGATGCACACCTACACAACACTGGCACATACAACTACATCTACATCACACAGAAGCGTCACCTCAGCTGAGTGTGGGTGGGGGAGGACGGTTGTGATTGGGTGATGGTGATCTTTGACACGCATGTACATACTAGGCAAGCAGTTTTAGTTTTAATAATGTTTTCAAAAAGTAAAATAAATTAAAAAAGATTTGCACTGAAGTCGCGCCAATTGTTGAAAGACACTTTTGTGGTCACAAACTGAAAATAATATATTTTGGATACCAATACAGAGATAAATATGTATTGTGTTATAATGTTGATTTCAATGGAGTATACGGATTAATATAATATTAGGAGTATTTCAACTGATTTATTACTGGTAACAAAACTGGTACTTTTAACCATCAAATAGTGTGCAATACATGTGTATGTACACATAGGAACACATAAATCTTACAGTATGTACTTCCTGTCTGGCCTGTACACTTCCTACTGACCAAAGCTGACCTGACCTTAGACCTTTCCCCTCAGTATCACCTGCCATAAACGCTTAGCATTTGGACAAGGCATTCCTAATCACAGAAAGGCAACATTTTGTATCAGCAGACAACAGGGTGCTCTAGGGAGGGTTGGAGCCAACCCCTCTCTGCTTTATAGCTCTCATTTAGGACTGGAGAGAGAGAGAGAGAGAGAGAGAGGGTGAGGGGGGAGAGAACGAGACTGATTTAAGGTTGGAGGGTAACTGGAATAGGTGTGCACGTGAATGGGCATTCTTCTGTGTGTGTGTGTGTGTGTGTGTGTGTGTGTGTGTGTGTTAGGGAGAGAGAATGGTGACTTATGGCTGGATGCATTAGTCTACTGCTGAAATCCAACTGGCTCCATTACGAGCTAACCATCAACCAGTAACAAGCCCAGAGACAAACAACCAGTATAAGGCATACACTGAGACAGGCAGATACAATCAGAACTGGCACCATGTACCAGTGTTATTACAGTCCACTCAGGGAATTATTTACACTAACTGTACTTTCAGTTCCTCATGGACAGTAAAGTGGTAGTGTATATGTTCTACTTCTGCTCAGTTATCATATGCTGCATATACATATGATAACTGAGCAGAAGTAGAACGTATACTTCGTTCTACTTACAGTGCGGCATGGAAATGCCCTGCTCAAAACAAAAGACTCCTTCCGCAAAATGTTACACAAGATGCTTTTAATGGTAACCAGGTGACCAGTTGTTCTCTTTTCACATTCTGGTATATAATACGTTTTATTTGCATATTTATTTGTATCTTTTTTTGTATAGTGTGTAAGCTTGACAAGGAGCAGGCGTTTGATACTGTAACGTGATTAAGGACTATACAAATAAACTTGACTTAGTAGCCTACTTCATATTATAGCTATTCATGTAAAATGAGGTTTGTAGGAATTACAAGTACTGGCAGTAATGTATTGTAAACCAAAAAAATGAGTTAGTACAATAAAATAGAAATAAAAGTGTAACAATGCATTGGGCCTGTGTTAACATGAAGAGAGAAGCAAGATGGCACCGCCAATCATGCCTCCTCATCTCTCCTCCTGCAAGGAAGGAAAGGCTTTTGTCGCACTCTCAGCAGGGGATGTGTGTTGGGTGGGGGATGGGTCACAGAACAGGAAGTCAACTCCCAGGGGCCTAGCAGGGAGAGATGGAGAACATCCCGAATTGGGTGACAGTGTAGGGAATGTGTGTGTGTGTGTGTGTGTGTGTGTGCGCGCGCGTATGACGTCTGGACATTCTATCATTTTATAGAAATTACAAATGTTTCTGCTTTTTTGTTAGGGTTAGATAACCCTATTCAAGGGTTAGGCTTGAATAGGTGGGGTGTGTGTGGGACTTAACTGTTTCACAATTGCATCAGGAACCATACATGCGTTTAAAACTGAGACTTCAATCTTTTCACATCTGTACACGAAGACAGTGAGGAGTGTATTCGCTCATACACCGCCCTACCCCCACTGACTTCCCTGGCTGAGGGAGTGTGTGTGCGTGTGTGTGCTTGTGTGTGTGCGTGTGTGCGTGTGTGTGTGTGCGTGTGTATGTGTGTTTGTCTTTATACACAAAGCTGCCATTGGTTGGCGCGGTATTGGAGGGAAAAAAGGAAGGAGTACTACTAGAGTGAAGCGTAGAGATAGTGCTGACTCAGGCACTAGGCCTATTGTTCTGCCTGGCTGGTAACCTGACACCACCGGTCTGCAGCCACACAGCCCATTGGCCAGCCATAAGTGCTGGAGCCTATAGGGACTGTGGTGTTAAACAGTCCTCGGTGTAGGCACCCAAATCTTATCTCTTCCTCCATTAGCCCCACAATGACTGAATTCACCAGGATAAATCACATGGACACAGAGCCATTCAGGTTGCCATATCGCTGCTGCATCTCGCTGAGTTAGAGGCAGCTATTTAGGTGATAAACATGCAATTGTATGTAAGTGAGTGGTTTTACCTATTTGTTACGTGGTGCCGTGACAGAAACGGCATACTGTTTTAACAGTGCTTTCCAGAAGTGGGCCATTGCCTTTTAGAATAGTTTAGCAATAGCAGCCCAGCTCAAACAACACACAAAAGTTCAATGAACATATTTAAAAAGAAATTGGAATAGTAATATTAATGTTAATGTTAAATAAATTGGTGTATTATGTTAGAATACTTTCTACAAAAATTGTTTTTCAAAAAGTCAGTCAGGATCAAAGATCTTATACATTTGGTGTCATTGGCCATTGTAATAAAGTAAATAGTCAAGTCACAAAAACTGCAAATAATTAATGGACTAGCCAGTTAGAAATTTATAATTTTAGACCGCCAACTTGCTGGCCGGTGGAACAGTTAAATATATTTAATTAAAACTGAAACAGAAAAAAACATGATTGTATGTTTGTTGCAGTGAGTTTTAATCAAGTGCTATAAATTAATATATCAACAAATGTTTCTTTGTTGATATATTCAGTAGTATTCAGTATTCAGGGTGTATCAGCTACTGTAAGATAATTATTACTGTATAAGATAATACACTTTTGTAAAATTCACAAAATGTCTCTTCGCATTTTTCTAGTTTACCAGTTCTTTGCGTGCTGAAAACATAATACCTGGCACCGTAAATAGACACAAAGTAGTGAACACCACTCACAACAACAAGCTGCTTTACGTTACACTTTGTTTCAATGTGTGGGGTGGAGCTTCCAAAAGCTTTAATTTATATTTGGTTATTTGAACTTTAAAATTATTGGTCAGCGATTACCATGCTTTGGCCTAGTGACAATCTTCTTCATAGTATTAATTGAGTTTATTTAGCATAACAGACAAAGGCCAATTTGAAGATATTGTTATTGTATTACAGTAAGACTTGGAAATTAAAAGAAAGTATGATTGGTGTAATGGTCATAGAAGGAAACAAGAATTAACGCATGGATAACTGCAAAAAATGTTAACCCTTGGGGCAGTACTCAACCTACATGCATGTTCACATGAATATCCACCCTCATGAGAGTCCTTCGAGTTCTTATCACTCTACACATAACTCACAAAACCATGATATAACTGGCTTCATAGCTGAGACATTGTTTCCCATGACGGTGGACAATTAATTGCCTTTCCCATGAGAGACAATTGAACCCACTAAGCCTGCATTTATTAGATTCCGCCTAGTTGTGTATGAATATGGAGGAGAGTTGGCGTTGGGAACACAATGCCCAGCTCCTGTCCAAAGCTACTAATTCAGCCAGGTCATGGATTGAACATTCTGCCCACGGCCTACTGCACAAGACAACAAGCTCTTTCAGCTGGTAATACAGCTCACACTAGTATAAAGGCTCTATAACAGCTGTAATATTGTGTATTTACTCCTCTTCTAGGATTGGGAGACAGTGATGTCATTTTATACTATTATCAGTGCAATTTGTGCACAGACCATATTTCATATCTGCAATATTATGTTATAGTTTTGACAAATAAATAATACATTTGAATTTCCCTCACAAGCAAAACATCTGCAGGTTTTTGGATATTGATTGAAAAATGGCCTTGGAATGAGAATATTTTTAAAATACTTATTGTGACAATTTAGAAAATCTATCTAAGATGCCTATTTACCCAACAGCCAAATGCATCGTTGTTGTAGATCCAACAGAAAGTCAGAAAAGCCGGAGAAAGCTTGCGGATATTTGAACTCGATAAAAACAACAAAAAAAACTCTCCCTTTAAAGTCATAGGGTGCTCCCTCAGAAGCTCTTCCCTCCAAATTGGGCATGCCAAGGCTAGGTTAATGCTGTGTGGTGCGGTCTGCACCACTTGGTTTGTGTTCCCAGTTAGAGAGCCAGGGATCTGTAGAAACACCAGATTATTTTATATCCTGCACACACAACGGGCAGCTATCTATATAGCTATATATTAGCTTGCGATTGCTGACTCTATTTAATGCACTTTTCTGGTTTTGAGACAGGTTCATAAGACGTCCAGCATGAATGCAGTGACCAATTCTATGTCTAACCTCTACACCACCATGTTGAACCTCCCCTGAACTTTCTGTCCTTCCTTCCTGTTTCTTTCCCTCTCCATTCTTCTCTTCCCTCCCCCACCATCTCTGACTTTATGGGGTGTACAATCAGCTGTCTAACCCCCCCCCCCCCCCCCCCCCGCCCGGCGGACATCTTTGTGTATCCCCATGTCGTTCCAGAGCGGGGCCTTTGAGGTATCAAATATCTTTATTAAACTGCCGGTGGGGGGTGTGTGTGGGGGGGCTTCTCCCTTCCCCCTAAACCCCACCAAACGTGGTCTCTTCAAAGGCTCCAGCCGTGTAACTTCTACAGGCAGCCTGCTGCTCTGCATGCCTGCACACAAAGGCTCTCGCCGGGCCCCGCTGAGTTCAGCCAGGCCCGACGTGCCACACTCAGCTGGGTCGCGTCTGGCCACAGGCCCCGCCCACAAGCTCCGCCCACAGCGCGCCGGATGAGATGGCAAGCGCGCGCGTGTGTGTGTGTGTGGGGGGGGATTCACCAGCTGTGTCACAGCTTAGCGACGGCAATAAGTAGTGGTCACAGGGTCCCCGCACGACACGTTGTTACGCACATGTAGGCAACACAATAACGCATACCTGCTTTCATAGGTGCTGTGTGTGCGTGTGTGCGTGTGTGTGTGTGTGTGTAACTTGTTATCGATGAGACAAGCTTACATCTGACCTATTCTTTCGTACCTTTCTACAGTACCTTTCATATCCTCTCAAAATGTGTTGCCCTTGGGGTTAAACCAGTGTTACAAAAACACTGTTGTTTTACCAGTGGCTGGCACAACTCTCTACTCCTCCCCATGAAGATACATTTGAGGCTGAGGCAGAGAAGACGAGCGTTAGCCCTTGTCCCGCACAATGTGACCCGAGGCTTTAAAAAGCACAAAAGCACCATTGCAAGACCCTGAGATTTTTGGAGCAGTCTGCCACTCAAAGCCATTGTTAGACATGTGCACGGCTCAGAGGACAATGGCCCTTTGTCTGTGGAGCAGGCGCTATGGACACACCCTCTTCATATCTCTTCTGCCATCACTTTCTCTCCCTGTCTTTGCTCACAGTTTGTTTATCTGTCTGCCGGTCTTTCATAGACCCTGTCCATCGCATTGGCCACAGCCTTTTATGCCATATCACACTTTGTTTTTCTGTCGTTTGTTTTGTTTTCAAAATGTTTTCAATAGATTTATGATAAGGTGAAAGCTTTATCTTTTGTTCTCTCCCTTTGTGTTGTAACTGTTCCCTACCCCTCAGTTACTACAGAAACACACACAGTCATGCACGCTCAACATACCACACTAAACAATAGCATTACACCTCAGTACTGAACAACAACAAGGAAATAAGGAAATAAGAGAATACGGGAATAAGGAAACCAGTTTTGAGATGCTGTAAATCTGAATTGGGTCTTGCGTCCTTTGTTGCTCTGCTATTAATTCCAGACAAACAAAGCCTGGGCTTGTCGTCGGGGAGCACAGGGCCATCTCTCTGTGTAGGCACTGCAGTCCTGACCTCTGACCTTGATGACATCACAGCAGCTCTCGTGCGTCGTTTGTGCACCAGGGAGGTCAAGATTATTCAGTGGAATTTTTAAACAAGCAGAGAGTATGTGGCAACACACGGGTGGGCTTAAACAATTGTGTGGGTTTGTTAGAGAGGCATCGCACTGTGTTGTGACGGTCAAAATCATTGACACTGTGTGTAATGAGGTTTTTGTGCATCGCTTGTTTAACTATGTGTGTGAGTTTGCACGAATACAGTCTGTAACGTGATTAAATCTATATTAAATATCCTTCACTCTCCATTCTAACCGATATTTTGTTTTAAAATGATTTAGTCCCAATTTTAATATACCAATACACTGTCTACAACATACTGTATAATTATTGGCTACTTTGTTAAGGAGAAAAGCATACTGTCATGTATGGATATGAAATGTACAATTTAACAAGTAATAGCACTGTAAATACAAATAAAAGCATACTTATAAACTTAAAAACTGTTCAAAAAACAATACAAAAAACAATAACACCAAAATTAAACAGTGTATCAGGTGGCCGTAACATGCAGTACGTTAATAAGATGTACATTGTCTATATCTAACAACACTTTGTTCCTCTCTCTTCTAATTTCATATGGAAGTGTTATCATGTAAAAATATATGCTACTAAACAGTTATCTGAAGCAGGTAAATATTGATTTACTGAAAAGATAAGATAAGGCAAACCTTTTGGACAATTGTATAAAGCAACAGTATGCATCCAGGTGTGAAGTCAAGCTTCATAGTGTAATTAAATACTGTATTTATTTTAATACTAGCACACAGACGCACACGCACACGCACACGCACACACTATAGGATACATTATATTGTTTGTGCTAGTATAAGTGTTAAAATAAATGTTTTAAATAGACACACACACACACACACATTATACAGTCCTATTTTGGGCAAAGGCACGAGGAGCATTCTTTTAGCCTCCTGATCCAACAGAGCCGTTAAGTCAGGGGTCAGAACACTGATAGAATGGCACAGGACTTTCGGGGAGGAGCTCAGTGAATCAGCAACCAGTGGGGAAGTTTTTGGCGGGAAAAACTGAGACAGCCCTGAAAAGCACCTATCAGTACACATACACCAAAGACCATGACTCAGAATGTCTTCTGGCTTCAGCCCTGACTCAGAGCCCCTGAGGCTTGCAGTCTCTCTCTGCACACGCCCATGCGTACACACGCACACACACGCACACACACATGCATTTTCACATGTATCTGCTCAACACTGCATGTGTGTGAGTGTCTGCATATGATTCTGCAAGCATGTGACTTGTGTGTTTGTGCATGCACGTGCATGTGCATGTGTGTGTTAAAGTTCGTTCACCAGATGCAGATTGGCGGACGTGCTTCCCAGACCTGTACACTTTACCATTACGCATTCTGAGGTCTTCCGCTATTGCGCAACGGCTGCACATAGAGCATGCTCATGCATGTGCACGTCACAGAATGTTCTAGAAGGAAAAATGTAATGCTGAAATATACTGTATAGAGAGAGACAAGGGTCAGATACAATAATAAAGTAGTATCCAGGACATATTCAGCTGTGAAAATACCTATTTTCTATAGAAACACATGGAATCTCTCTCTCGCTCTCTCTCTCACTCTCTCTCTCTCTCTCTCGCTCTCACACACACACACACACACACACACACACACACACACACTCACACGTCCTATGATATGACCCTTGAACTGACCAGGTCATGTGAAGTGGGTGGACATTGTTAGACAGACAGAAAGCCTACAAATGATCTGTCACTGGGTTTGTCCACACATGCAAGATACATACCTACACATACGTAAGAGAACAATTCAACAAACGCACTTAGATTCATAACATAATCAGTAGAAGGTATAGGTGTTATACTTGATTATCTTTCTCCTATCTGCCTCCTCACTTGATAGAGTTGTGTGGGACACACTCTTACAGCATTATAATAACTACGTTTTCTTTTTACATGGAGACTCGTGTATCCATTTCATAATTCACTTGCAATTATAGATAAGCCATGGTGACGGTTCTAAATATACCGCATACAAAGTGCTACCCACAAGGCCCCATTTAGAAAATTGAAAGTTGCTACTGTGGTAAAAAAGCACGAGGAATTAGCTGGCAAAGCAGTTACCACGTATGCGTATTGTGTGGCATTAGGGATGACCATAAGGAACGACATTGGATTTCACATATAGGACAGCAATGCAATGAATGGATCTACTGTATATACAAGCTCTGTTTGAAATTATAAATATTATCTTGAAGTGAGTCTGCCATGTAGTTTGCGTACACTCATGAACATACAAACTTAAGGGGGTGCTGTTTGTTTTGCTGTTTAACATTTTCAGACTGTAATGTGATTAAAGGCTATACATAAACTTGACAACTTGACTTGTCAAACTACATTCAAATTTCACACACACACGCACACACGCACACACACACACACACACACACACTGCACGCACACACGTGGCAGAGACACAGTGCCATGCAATCTGACCTTCCACAGCTCCATGTACGTCTCTGCCAAGCAGTCACCCATGAATCCCCCTCGCACCTGTTCTGGCACCGGCCACTTCACCAACACACACCCAGGTTGGGGCAGTCTGGCAGCCCCATCACACCCCTCGTCCACATCCACCCCGGCCTTGCCCTTTCCTCCGACGCCCGCACTATAGGGCCTTTCATGTCTACTGGGCCATGTCATGGGTTTAGCTACGAGCTATGAGTTCATTTCCCAGTCCGGGCTTCAGGGGATGTTTAATTTGGCCCCCGGGCTCCGATCATTTCACTGAAGTGGAGGTGGCAGAGAAGTGTTTATGTACTGCTCAATTCGAGGAAGTGTGCTGATTCTGAATGTGCTTTTTTCTTGTTTTGTTGTCGTTGAGGGAGCAAATGTGCGTTTGAATACCTGTGGTCCATTTGCAGAGGCGCACGTGTTAGTGTGTTACTGTGTTACTGTCGCTAAGTCAAAGTGTGATGTCATGCACACATTTAGCAAATGTATGAATGACGGAGAGTAAAAGCCTCTCCTGTGCGCTGCTTTGTGTGTTGATTAATGAGCAATGACAAAGACACACATACTCACAAGCTTATCACAGACAATTCATTTTTCCCGCCCTCTTTCCTCACTCATTAAAATGGTTTGGAAGATTAGTCAACGAGAAGTGACATCATGCTGCAAATAAGGACCTTGACCTTATGTGAGTCAACCACACACACACACACACACACACACTGTTGAGTCATGCACTATAGAGCAGTGTAGCAATGCCACTGTTATCTGTAATATAGTCTCCTTGCAAGAGGCAATGAATATGACATCATTGTAAGTGTGTGTGTGTGTGTGGTGGGAGGTTTAGGTAGGAGGTAGGAGGAGGTATTGTTTACGCAAGCCTGTGCAAAAGGGGTTGAGTCTGTGTCAGTGTAAGTCGGTAGGATTACCTCTATTGTTTATTGGAAGTATACTTTTTTTGGAGGGTGGGGGGGGTGTGCGTGTGTGTATGTGCATCTGAAAATGCAGATGAACATTTCGATAGAAAGAAAAGACAATCTGTGTGTTTTCTTGTGTTTTCCCTCTCCGTGATGAATGGATGGGCCTCTACTGCCCCCTTCATGTCAATGGTAAAACAAGGGGAAAACTAAGTCTACAGGTACTGTTCTCAGAAATTAGTACGCTATGTGCCTTTGCTCACATTTTAGCAATTAAGAAGCTGTATATGTTTAGTAGCCTAATAGGCCTAATCTGTAATCATGCAGTGTATACGACCCCACTACTTTTTAAACCTGACCAACACAAGTCAGGAAATGACCCCTATTAGCTTCACATCAAGTCTGACACTGCTACCAAAACACTCAGGACCACTACCTTACACAGACTGGCCATTCATTGGCTCAGTCCACAACCACACACACACAAACACACACACACGCACACACACACACGTTCACTTGCACACACACCCACGCACACAGCGCACACAGCGCACACCTACACACACACACAAACACACACACATACACATGTACACACACACACACACGCACACAGATATATAAGCACATAACAACAAAACAAAAACACAGAATCGACAAAACAAAGAAGCAATTTAACTATCTGCAGACAGCTGGTGTAGCCTAACTGACTGGTAGGCTATACTTACAGGTAGTCCAAACCAAGCCGTCTCGCCCTGCCAATGTATTTGTCACCAGACAGACCATGACCTAAAGGCTGGCAGGACATGTGTTACAGTAGGTGTAGATTGTATGGCTGATAACAAAGTGGCATTGACATGAGTCAATGCCACAAAGAACTGTGATTCTCCTGAAGTAAACAAAAAAAAATAACACCGCACACAATCAGGACACAGTGATTGACAAGTGATTATATGTGATGGGTTTTCTTTTTTAATTTTATTCAAGACCGAATATAAGATGTCACGTTATGATCAGATTTGCTCTTGCTTTTAATCATCTTACTGTAAAGATATAATGCTCATGATAAAGGAGGCATGCAGGTCTCCAAATCAATAAATAATATTTAGTGATCAGTGATCGCCACCTGCTGGTCAGAATAATATTTAAAAGGCCAATAAATTGTTAACATACCATAAAATACGAGATTTGAGATAAGGGTATTTTACAGGATAAAATCAGAACAAGTAAAAAAGGTTATAATATATTTGAAGATATAGGTTTAGGCCATGGGCCACATCCCTCATACAAAAAAATTATATAGGCTTCAAAAATAAAGTAATTAGTATACTGTATATATATTGTATACACACACACACACACACACACACACACACACACATATATATATATATATATATATATATATATATATCTTGTTTTCAACATTTTCCAAACGATTATTTTTATGATTTATAATTATTTCAACGTCAGACTTTTCTATGAAAAACATAAACAATAAGACATTTTAAATGACCTCACACTGTACACCCCCCTACACATTTATATTACACACGTGGTGTCCGGGTCCACTGGACCCATGGGGTTCCCCTTCAGTACGAGTGTGTGAGATGCTGTTTCATGTTATATGTCTGAATTTCTGACCTTGACCAACTAAAATGTGCAAGTGAGGATGGACATATAATTCCTGTAGTATTTTCATAATTTGAGGTGCTGGCCAATAGCAACAGTAAATAAGTGATGATGTGTGTGGACCCAAGATGGACAGAAATTCACAGTAAACATGCATGTGCAAGTACCTAAATATATGTAACATACACACACACACACACACACAGTTAAACTCATTGTGTTGTAGGCTGGCATGAATCTACATATGTTCACACTGCCAACACACATTTTTAGGTAATTTTGAAATGTGATTCAAATCAAATCAGAAAATCTAATCAGATAATTGTTTTATCAAAACAGTTATCCTGGTCTGAGAGAAAAGCACTGTGCATATGTGTATGTTGTAGTCAAGTACAGCTAGCTTGTACTGAGATGTGATGTGGTATGTCATAACTAAAGGTTTAGCTTTGGGGTTGGTTGAGTATTGTAACTTCTGAAAACATGTATATTTATTCTAACTCCATGAAAACATAGAACTGACTTATTATTGACAAACAAATCCAAGACTTGCAGTTAACACCTTTACACTGATAAAACTGTTTTGTTCTCCTAAAGTCAAAACGCAGTGTTTCAATCCTCTGCATTGCTGAATGGCATAAGTTTTAAATGCAAATTAGGCTAATATGGAAATCAGCATTAATGAAAGCGTTGACAAGAGAATATGTCCCCACAACAATCACACACCATATACCATGTTTTAATTGATTCCTAGCATAATTAAGGAAATATGGTTAATTAATCTCTGTGGACTATGAACACAATATGCTCATTAAAATCTACAATACCAGCATTACTGTCATCTGTCACCCATTGTCCCAGTATAATCCAGTGCAAAACAGTGATGCCTATATCTGGAACAGTTGGCACTCCAGGAGAATCAGTTGTTTACTTATCCCAGGGTAATTAAAACATCCAGCAAACGGTTAATTAACTGACCTTGGTTATCATTAAACAATTCAAGGAATCAATAATGGATCAATGGTCAGTGGCAATCATTCCTGTTCAGAGCAGATGGACTTTGGCCACTTAGCTGAAACAGTAGCTGGAGAAAAATGGATTGAGCTTTATTTCCATGACAGATGGTGATGAATCCCTCCACCCCTGACAAACACACACACACACACACACACACACGGTTTTCTGTCTTGTTTGTTAACAATATTATACACATTGAATAGGCGTTACAGTCAGTCTGAAACCAATTGTCCAAATTGAATTACTTTCATGTAAAATTAAAATTAATATAAAACTAATAATATGGAATAATGGTACAACTAATACTTATAGGGAATCAGTCAAACTAGAAGTTGTTCAGGAAATACCCAAATATCATGGGTGGACTCTGTAAGGACAAAAGAACCCTGCCCCCACCTCCTCTTCTGTCATGTAGGCTTCCCATCCCCCACAACACCCACCCACACCTCCTCATGTCTTCCTCTTGTCTGCCTAGCTGTTTCCATCAGCTGGTCCCATGGCCAGGTTGCTATGAATATTCAAAAAACGTTCCCTATACACTGTAGATTACATGTGACATAGAAAACCAGTTTTATACCTTTTGATAATTCATAATGTCTTAATGTCACATGTAATGTCTATTTGAACATTGATAAAACCATACATTTGCCCAAATAAGATATTCAGCAAAAATGTGACATTCTCCATATATCTGAATGGCATATTAATATATGTCATATTCACACGCCCACTGGATTACAATCTCTCCTGACCAGGCAGATATTAGAGAATGTTTATAAGAAATGTTCAGTATAAACATTGTATGAGAATGTATGTACAACAGCAGCTACATTTAGGTCAAAATTATATTAAATGAAATCCTCACTGTACAAATAATAAGAACATGTATATCTGTGGAGATAACGAATTCCAAACGATATATATGGACAATCAATTCAGAAGCATGTGCTCTGTGTGTTTGTGTGTGTGTGTGTTTGCGTGTGTGCGTGTGTGTGTGTGTGTGTGTGTGTGTGTGTGTCCAATAAAAGAGTGGGCTTCCCCAGCAGTGATGTCATTGCTGTTTGGTTCACAGCCCCCATCGCCACAATCACCCCCCCCACACACACACACACACACGCACACACACACACCATTGCCAAAAGCAGCACAACCCAGCTGTCTCTCCTGCTGCTCTCAGCTGATGGGGGGAGGTGTTGGGGGGTACTGAGTGGGAGTGGGGCAAGCAGCTGAGTAGATGAAGCCCACACACACACACACACACACACACACCAGCTGCTATGCTCCCATAGCATTTAGCTAGACTAGCATGTATGGTCTTGGCTGGAGAAACAGTGGTGCTGTTTTACTGGGGGGAGGGTGTGTGTGTGTGTGTGTGTGTGTGTGTGTGTGTGTGTCTGGGGAGACAATGCAATTGAGCCTCACTGTATGCAGCAGCTGACAACCCAGCCATAAGACCCCTCCCCTCCTGAGACATATATCTCAGACTGAACATACACTATCCTGCTGACCTTTGACCTCTGCTTAGCTCAGCACACCAACCCCATGCTTACACAGGCCTTATATGAATGGCCTCAAATAAATCAACATGCCCGTGTTGTTGTTTCAAACATGTTTCAAGTTTAAAATGAATGTTTTCCCTGCCTGGTCATGACAACCTTTATTGGTATTGTGTGGTGTTGCCTGTAAGATATAATTATAACCACATATCTATTATTTTGCTTTTTTAACAAGATATGCCAACTTTATGGAAAACAAAGATTAACATAAAGCTATCGTATTTTGTTGTAAAAGTATCACTTGGAAGAAAAAATGTTGGTTCCATTTTGAACAGGTAATATGCAATTTTTTAATTGCAATTTAGCATGTAAAGAGAGCGATTAATTGTGATTACATTTTTAAATCGACTGACAGCACAGCTTTTAAAATATTTTTATATAAGGATCTATAAATGTCCCAGGATGACTATAAGAACCTTCCTGAATAGAACTCAAATTGTCAAGGCATTCCATACAGAATACTATCTTCTGTTTTACATATCTACCCAGAAAAATGTTAAGGATTATTTCTATTATTTAATTATTTATTTAAAAAAGTATGTATAAAATACTCTCATCTGACCATAGCCACCTTAGTAATGCCCATATGGTAGGATGTATATTGTTTATACTGTGCAGACCTCTCCTGTGTTGTAGTTCCAACAATGTCATATTCATATAATAAAGGAAAATTAGGTATATGCTCTGTGCATGTATTGCATATAATGTGTGTGCACGCTCATGTGTGTGTGTGTGTGTTGTATGAAGGAGGCGGGGTGTCAATGCACCCATGTACGGGCCTGGCAGGGACAGAGACATACATACATGCCTTTGCTGGACTGCGTATAGGTCAGCTGGAGATATGAGCATGCAGCCAGCTGGTAGCAAGCACTGTGTGGCCAGCACGACCCTGCTCACACACCTGCTGTTTGCTATATGTGCTGCTGGACCAAGTCATGCGTGTGTATATGTGTCCTCCACAACATGGAGGGTCAGGGAGGACTGCCATTGATTGATAACTGTCCGTTTCAGCTCTACTATGAACAAATGTGCTCATTGTATATTCATCGCTTTGGATATAAGTGCCTGCTAAATGAGGACATGTAATTGTAAATGTCGTGTTTCATGTCAACTGTATGGCCTCCAGCTAATGAGCTTGTTTGTTAGTGATGTCATTTGTTTTAGTAGTAGATTAGTAGTTCATTTGGAACATAAACCTGCTGTAAAATACTGTACAAAATGATGTTCACACATTAGTAAAGCCAGGCATGTTTAAATAATTTTATATGTTTGCAGTCTAAAAGATTTCTTCTTAAAATTACTGAACAATTGGATTTTCAACATGTTGGAAAGTATTGTTTTTTTGTTTGGTTGTTTTACATACACTTAATAGAATATTCAGATATTAATGGCCTGCAAGTCTAATAATACAATTCAATGAATCTGTGATATAGTATGAGATAGGCTGTGCACACACACACACACACACAGTGGATCAGGTTCCACTACTGTATATAGTCGGTCAGCTGGGTCTATCTATCACCGGGGGCCTGGGGCCACACCCGGTGATAGATAGACCCAGTGTGGTCTGACCTGGTCACATGTTAGTGTTGTCACACCCAGCACCACCACCAGCTAAAAACTGTAGCAATGGAAACAGCTGGCACAAAGAGAGTGCCTTCTAGTTAATGGCACTTTAAAGTTATTATCACCAAAATGTGTTTCTAGCTTTTTAGTTACAAAAGAACTACATCAATCAATTGAATGTCCCAGATGCAGTATATTGATTTAGGGCAAAGAGCAATTATAGATCTCAGTGATTTGGGGGTTATTAGCTATCCAAATATTGATTAGCTGGTAGTTGCACAATAGTGATCTGATCTTTTCCCCATTATGTTGGTGTCAGTTTAGTTACATTGGCAGTGAGAAATGCAATGGCTGATAATCACAGCAAAATAATGTAGATTATGCATATATATGTGTTGCCTTGAGTAACAACTGTCACCTCGTGACAGGCCTACAGAGGACTTGACACGGTCTTGTCAACTGCCGCAGAGGAAATCACAGTCTGTAGCATGTGCAGTCATGACACCACAACGAATCCACGACACTGTTTTGATGGTGTCACTTCCCAGATCTGGGTGGCCTGCTGAACACAGGTGACACCCTCAGCGTCAAGGCCACACAGGGTTTAAGGGATCCATGTTGTTGACACAGTGGACACTGTAGGTAACTGCTACCAGACTGGCAAGCTTATGCTCCTGTTTCTGAGCGAGATTTGGAAGCCTCACAGAATAAATGGGGTGTTACACTGGGTGTTCAAATATACATTACAGCCGCAGGCAATGCCTTGTTCTAAATATTCACTTTGTGAGATGAGAAGAATTGTCAAACAGTGCTTGGTGAATGACATGTGGTATTTACAACTGAATTGAGTCCTTCCTTGTTATTCAGTTGACATGAAATGCAACCAGACAAAAATAAATTAAAGTGACAACCAAAGAGAAACAAAAAAGCAGCAAGAAACAAAAATAGAACAGCAGAAATGCTGTGTACTGTAGACTCATCAGGGAAGAAAGCACTGCTAGTTTTATTGGGGCCACTGTTTCATTGTCATTAGAAGGTCACACAAAGACAGAGGTCCGCTGACACACAGCCTGCCACTTAGCATGTCAGTGCTAGAGGCAGTAAGTAGCCTGTTAGGTGTGCGAACCACTTTGGGGAAGTCAGCAGAACATGCTCCACACTGCAGGGATCCTTGTGGCATGTGAAAGTAAGGCAACATTACTGTCTTGTTACATTTGACAGAAAAGCTTAAAGCACAAAGAAGAGCCATTTGTCAGCAAAGTGAAGGGCGGGAGAACACACACAGATAGACACATAGATCTAAACACTCTTTCATCATCAGCAGCTGATGGGTTTATGAGTCGCTCATTCAGAGAGTGATAGATAGCCCCACCTCCCTCCACACACACACACACACACACACACACACACACATGCACGCACGCACACACACACACACAGAACAACAAAGCACAACACCTGTCAGAAACGGGCTAATTCCAGCCAGTCTCAGTACACTGTGAGGCCTTTTAATCCATGCAAATGCACTGTGCCAAGACCAGGACAGATGAACACACAGCCTGCATCAAATCAATATAATTTCAGTACAGGCAGTGATAATATATTATCTATTAGACCAGGGGTGTCTAAACTACGTCCCGAGGCCCATTTGCGGCCCATGGCATATTTATTTGTGGCCCACAAGCTTTACCAAAAATTAAATATGTTGGCTTGTGAGTCATGTGTTGTAAGATTTGAATCTCGCGCCTCGATTTTTACGACCCTACAAAAATCTGTGGTAGACTATACTTAAATAATTCCATTAAAATCTTTTTTGAGCCTATTTTGGGTGGATTTTTTTTAAAACCATTTGTACAGATTATAAAATAGCAAATCGATAAGGGGTTAAAGGGATAGTCAAGGGAAATCAGTAATTTTAGTCTTAGCATGTCATTAAAGGATGTAGAGGCTTAATATAAACACATACAAACTATGAAAATCAACTTCCAATTGAATCGCAACATATTCCCTATATTAAATTTCACTTTCTGTCTGTCTGGCGATTTTCTGGGTGGAGTTAACTCAAGCGTGGGGACGTCATGTTGCTCCTGGACTATAAAAGTAAAAAGTGTCACGATAAACGGCACTTTGCGGTTGAGTCTGACTGCCTACTGCAGTCATTATTTATTTGGTTGATGTTGATCTCATCCTGCTTACAGTGTGAAAGTCCTGATCGTCTAACCCATCTAAACCTTTATCTAACCCAGTGAGTCCACCAGGGGCGTAGTACCATTGAGCATTGGCAGAGGGTTCCAGCAACTGAATGCTGTTCATTCTGAAAGAAAACTAACTGTTTTGTTGAATTGAACTTGCTTATAATCAACTATTGTATTCTTCCCACGGGGAATAATAAGGGTATTGTAATGTCCCTGGTGTTATTAACTAAAGGCTAGGAATTCCTGGGGTATCCCCTTATTCTACAATTGAATCATTAGTGATTTGTGCAAAGTGACAAGTACAAATCGAGGGAGTGAGAGAGTGTGTTGTTCAATGTTGGGAACAGGATTATTTAGAGGTCTGGGTCAGCATCCCAACCATATGGTTCTGGGTTCAAGTCCCAGTGTCTCTGTGTATCACAGAGGCCTAGTAACAGGAGTGCTATAAACAGGCCTTCTCCTCAAAATCCAGCCACTTTAAAGTGACGTAATTATATTAAGTGTTGGGCAGTAGCGTCGCTACTTGTAGCGACTCTACTAGTTAAACTACATTTCTGAGTAGTGTGGCGGTAGCGGCACTGTTTTCTGAATCAAATAGCTTTTCAGTAGCGAAGCTACTAATTGATCAAGTAGTGCTGTAGCGTCCACAGAAGCTACATTTTCCCAGGCATTTTTTATTCTGCAGTTCAAGCTTAAATCTTGATTCAACTGCTAAGAATCAGTACGTGAGTCCATCACATACACGGACCTAGGCTACATGTGAAGCCGACAAAAGCTCTTCCATATGACGGTGATGACGTAGCGTAGACATAGGCCTACCAATCACTGCTCTGATGCCTGAGACATTGATGCAGGGGATTGAGGGGGAATAAAGACTGAGTTTACGTGATAGAAAGAACAGTGAGAGCAGAGGTCACAGCTTATTGTTTAATAAACAGTTGAACTGAACAGTTTTGCCCTGTTTATTTGTTTGTTTGACTTACACTTTTGA
>JAODUH010049001.1:0-19317 GCA_027564835.1 Typhlichthys subterraneus
TCGGAGTAGAGCCGCTACTCCTTCGCGTCGAAAGGAGCCAGTTGAGGTGGTACGGGCATCTGGTAAGGATGCCCCCTCGGCGTCTCCCTTGGGAGGTGTTCCTGGCACGTCCAGCTGGGAAAAGGCCTCGGGGAAGACCCAGGACTAGGTGGAGAGATTATATGTCCACACTGGCCTGGGAACGCCTCGGGATCCCCCAGTCAGAGATTTCCAATGTGGCTCAGGAAAGGGAGGTTTCGAGTCCCCTGCTGGAGCTGGACTTCTGTGTATGGGTACCAGTCTGTGTATGTACTGCAGTGTTTGCACTAGGTTGTAGGCATTTTAACAGCAGGCACTGTCCTGTCCAAGACTAATTTCCTTTGGGACAATAGTGTCTCACTCATCTTAACCCACCTGGAGGTGGACTCTCTCAATGACGCAGGAGATGACATGGAGCACCTGCATCTTGGAGTCACATTCTGTCACCTGCTGCAACAGCTGGAAGAGCAGACCGAAGATTGACTCCAAGTACTGGAGAGAAAGAAGGAGACTCATTAAATGTGTTATTAAACTCAAACTGCAGAGTCATGTTAATGAATGACATCCTTCTGGTATTAAATGTTTTAATGGCTACTGCTAGAGAATTATCTACTAATTTCTATTGATTTATTTATTTGTAGTTATTCTTTTGTCAAACTTAAAATTAAGCTTCAAAAGACCTAGAAGATCTATGTTTGCATTACATGCAAATGTTACACAATATTTAATGTTTTGATTTCAATTCAGCTCCATGCCCCGCCTCGTTTTCAATTTACGACTTAATGTCCCAGTAGATGAGCTAATGCTCTACACCCAACAATCCACCCAACAGCTGCAGACATGTACTTACTGGGAGGAACTGTTCGGTCCTGAACTCGAAGTCATCTACGGGTGAGGATGAGTTAAGGAGCAGATCTAATTGAATGTTCTCTAGGAGAGGTTTGTGAGCGAATCAGCAGCACAGTGAAACTCAACGTCCGTTACTTGCATGCTAGTAAAATAATCTAAGAAAAAACATTAAGGAACAATAAATAAAGGATATTGAGCTTCAGGGTTGTGGCCGTCTCAATCCGCACCTATAAGAATATATAAAGCAAGCAGTGTACTCAGTAGGAAATTTAACAACTTTGTAATCATGTCATGCAGGTGAGACAACACTGGATACATACAGTAACTAAATTATGAGCAGTAAAACAAATAGTAAAAATTATTTTAAAAAGACAGACTGCATATGGAATCATATGGGGCACATTGAGCATATGTGCCTGGTTTGAAAATCAGCATCCAATTGGATCCACTTTAGATACCAAATACAGGCATTGAGACACTGAAATCATTTCTATGCCTAATGGTTGACAGTGGTGTAATTGCCTGCTAGCAAACCCTGACTGACCTTTAATGACATGATCCCTACCAGACAGTTTTACAAAGACTTGCAGAGTGAAACAAAGGCAAGTACATTAGTGTAGCTGCAGATCCAAAAAAGTACAAAATTATTGTGTTTTTAATTCACATTTGCCTCAGCAACATCCTCATCCTTTCCTCTCCCTTACTGTTCCCTTTATTCCCCATTTTCTGTGTCTTAGTATTACTCCATCACATTAGTCTTCGTTTGATTTCAGTCATCCCCACTTGAGCCCATTAGCTCATGCCCTCTCTCTTTCCAGATGTGTTAAAGCGTGACAGCTTCATTCAGAATAGCCCAGGGGCTTGAGTACGATTGCTAGGAAAGGGAATATGACGTAGTCAAGCAACGAGTTACCTGTGCCACTCAAGAGTAATGACTCTTCTGATGAAAGGCATTTAACGTTACCCGGTGTGAAGAGTGAACTCGCACATGAATATCCAAATACGGATTTTGTATGCAAATCAAATCCCAGAATCATCTCTGCTTGAGGCATTTATATACAAAGCCAAATTTATAGCAGACATTTTTCACAGAATACATCCATTTGCAGGAAGACAATATTATTGAGATATGTTGATTAAATGCATTACAGTTAATATGTTTATAACCTTTTGGCATATTACCGACACTGAAAATGTATAAAAGGGTGCAGTGGAGTGCAAAAATCCACTAATCTAATGTGTCCTTCCATTCTACTTGTATCCCTAATTTTTCTCTCTCTTGTTCCCTATCTATCTATCTATCTATAGTATTGGAGCCAGTACCATGCTCTGTTCAGACTGTTGAAAATGTTTGTGCATAATGGATCTTTCTATATTTACAATTAATTTGTTTCATCATTAGTCATCTAGCTGCCTAGATGTCACAAGTTACACAAGAAAATGTAATACATTCCATATTCCCTGACATTTCCACTTATTTTACTGCCACTATACTGTTGGCTAAAGGAACTGCAGATCAAAATTGATTTTGGAAATGATTATGAGTAGTCTTGCTGTGCAGTGCAAATGCTTTGCCCAATCAAATGAATGGATGGGTTCTATATGTCAGAAACAACAGCAGACACTATTGATTAAATTACTGGTTGCTATCTGCAGCAAGTGCTCTGCTGCAGATAGTGTGTATTGTGCACACTGAGCAACTCAACTGAATATGAAGGATTCAGCATTTCATCATCATTACCTGAGGAAAATTACTGTTATTGAAAAATGTTTGCATTTAATGATTTCCCCCCCCTTTGCAGAATGCAGTCATTTTAAATTTAGGTTTTTGAAGGCTAGGTGTTAACATGATGAATGTCTGGACACAATATCACACAAATCAATATAATGTGTAAGGGAATGTATTCTCATAGCTGCCAATAATAACAACAGGTTTTTTAAAAACTGTTTGCGTCAGAAGCAAATCATTTCTCCATGTTACTGGACCTTAATTAAGGCCCATTATCATTTTTAAATCCCTTTATCGTAGCCACCACTCGCCTCTCCATCTAGTGACAGGTTTGCCATGTCCTCTGCTTGCAGTCAGCTTAAAAGCTTCCATTTCCATAATAGCCTGTGGCGCAGAGCTCAGGAAACTTGGTGTAGCGCACACATTGAAAGTAAAAACATGACAGGGTAGGGATTATGGCTGCAACACCTTGTAAATGGAGCATTTCAACATCTTTGTGTAATGCCTAAAAGTCAGTGAAGACACCTATCACTCCTGCCACATCTGGCATGATAGAAAGGCTGGCTGTAAGTGTGGGACAGTAAGATAAGGGTGAAGTTAATTTGGCCATGTTGTGCTGCAGCACAACACAGTTCATTCATACAACTATACTCACAAGCCACGCATCCCCTTTTACGATGAGATTAAAACCCAGAAAAATAAGAGAGACGCTTCACCTAGAATGTTTTTAGCCTAAACACCGGGGAGTAAAAGAAAAAGCAGCTGGTCTGCTGGAAAGGAGAATAGAGAACCTGGCACAATGGCAGGCTGCTAGTGACAGGCATCTGTGGTCTGTGATTCAGCTCATGAATATCATTGATGAATGCCAAATAACTGCTAGCTCGAGTGCGTCTGTGTGGCGAGTTGTGTCCACCAGACAGGCTCCCGGCCTGCGCACTAATATCACAACACAAACCAATTTTCCATGATTACAAACCATTTGTCACCAACTCTCCAATTCAAAATATTTACATAGAAAATGGTACAAAGTAGATATGCAGGGCATCTGCCACAGCACATCGGTATAGCCGGTGTAGGGATGCAACGATGCTCGCCTTGTTGACGCCAGTCGGCCTACGTGCCGATAAGATGACATGCACCCGTGGCATTAGCCGATGTTCAGCTGTTGTGTCACATTAAGTTTGTGCTGGCTAAATGCTACATTGGAGAAGATCCAATAGGTGGAACTGTACCGCAACCCATTTCAGCCACTGGCTAAACAGGACTCCGGCATGGCGTAGGAGCGCATCGTGTGGTTTGTATTCAAATAAAACAAAAGGAAATGTAGGCTATAGAGTATTTCACAAATCTGTATCGGCTATTGGACCAATTGATATCAGCACAGAATTTCACAGTCGGTGCATCCCTGGTGCAAAGATGACGCTTGCTTTAGCCACTGAAGTTAAACAACTACAGTATTGATCACGGTCTAAACCTAGAAGGCATGTAGGGGAAGGAGTAGAGGAACATGTCAGCCAACAAGAGGTGGAGGAGGCAAGTGTTTCAAATAGATGTGTCCCTGGTAATGCCACTTATCAGCACTACAGCAATGACTCCCAATCTGTAATCTAAACCAACCTATATTTCTGAATCACCCACAAGATCCGTGTGACAGACTTGCTGATAGATGCTGGGTGCATTATTTGTAACAATTGATTTTTATAACAGAATATTGAGATTTATAAGGCCTCTGTACAAATGTCTTCTAGCTGACTACCTGGCTCAACAAATAACAACCGGATAGAGCGTTATCGATGACCCATAGCAGGTTGTTTTTGGACAAACCCATTCAAATGTATGACCAATCAAGACAGTAATGATTAGAACCCACAAAACAATTGAGGAATGTGTGGGAATGTGAGTGATGTAAAAGAACAACCATATCGATTACGGAGTAGCCAGTGCTCCCCATGTTCAATTCAAGTGTGTCAGTGTATTGAATTTGATACAGTACATCCTGCATGTTAGATGTCAAATAACTGGATGCAGACATATTTACACAAGATTTATCAGTGGCATATTTAAAGTACAATATGTTAAATTACCTGGACCTCAGTTTGTATTCTGCACCTAGGGTTATGCAGGTTATGGAAATGCATGATATGGAAATGCATGAACACAGGTTTCTAAATACTGTGCCTTCTACTATCGGGGGAGAAGGAAGGCAATTTTAGCTGTGCCTAATCCAAATAGATCTTCATATAATTTACAGTAGGCAGTAATTTACAGTTGATGCCTGAGGTAAACAACATTGCAGATGGTACTCCAGTCTTTAAAAATAGAACATCTTACAAATATATTGCAATGTAAATAATATGTAAAATTGATATACAACATTATTATACAGCTCGTAAAGCAAATCTACCATTGGAAACATCAAGTGCTTAACAGCATTTTAACTTGTCTACAATATTGGCCAAACCCAGAACCATTCAGGTTATACAAGGGCCAGAGTCAAGTGCCAATACTGTATGCAAATGTAAAAGTGAAATGTTGAATATTTCTAAATAGAGCTCACCTATTACCTTAGCTGGCAAACTACAAATAAAAACTTGGTAAAAAAAAAAACGATTGTTGCATTAAAGCAGGTTTCGGCTGCGCCTGGCCCTATAGCACAATCTCAGGCCATTAGTGTAATAGCTCCTGTCCCATACCATTGAGCAGGGAACTGTTTGTGTAAGTGATTGTACCACTTTGCAATAAACTAAATTCCCATTTCAGTCATTAGGCATTCACTGTTCTTAGGCAGTCTGGTGTTCCGGTGTTGGTCTAAAGAGAGAAACACTTTAAGGCAGCTTTTATCAACATATTTAACAACAAGGAAAAGGTCAGCAGAGCACCGTTGTGATTTCGTGTGCGTGCCCACGTGTGTGTGTTGTGTGTACGTGTGTCCATCTCACCACTAGGTCTGGGTCCTGCATGAGGCTGAGGATGACCTCATAGAGCAAAGGTCGGAGGTCAGATTTGAACTTGACGGAGATCCACTGCCCTATCAGCCAGATGACCCGCCGACGGATAAGCTTGTACCTGCACAAGATATGGGGAGAGGAGAAAATGCATAGTGAAGAGGTGCAAGCGAGAGAGGAGAGGTGATAATGGAGGGGAGACGCGAGGCGGTATAGGAGCACGACGTGTGAAAACGCACATGGCCCACTGCAGGTCCCAGCAGAGGGATGGAGTCCGACAAAAAGAGACCGTGGAGGGCGCAGAGGAGCAGAAATGGAGGTGGATAGCGAAATGATAAGGGGAGAGATGAGCAGAAATCACAGGAAGAGCAGTGAGGACGTGTAAATAGTCGCCCTTTGCTGTAAAGACATTTCTCTTCATTCTTATCTTAATTTGATGGAATGACCCGGCGGGCTCTTTAATCACATCTGCACGACGCGGCTACTCATGGACCCATTAAAAAAAATGACAGAGCCCGGCGTTTCACACAAGGAAATTGGTGCTGTCATTCACTGCCGTGCAGTTTTTTTTGTTCCCCCGCTAGAGATTGCAGTATAATTTTTGCTCAGACGGGGAGAAAACCATATCGCTGTACCCCTATATATTATAGTTAGCTCCATGAGAACAGGGCTAATGGAATGTCAGTTTACATTTACAAGTAAACGTGTACCCAATATGCAATCCATTGAAGAGAGATGGAAAAGTATATACTGGACATTAGGGGACACCAAACGCACTTATGTGTGTTTGCAATATTTCCGACTTTGAACAAACGAAGGCATTCGTCTTGGCTAGGGGTCAAAGATATGACCAGCCATCAATAGAGTTTGCCCTATTGTTGGCCATCAATGTATGATTTAACAACGCATCAAAACATGAGATATGTCGGCAACTATGCATTGGGAACACACATAAGGAAACAAAATAACATAAAAATAAACTTAATAAACTTAACATAATAGCAAAATAGGTAATATATTGAAAGAAATATTGCTGCTATGAATCTGGAAATAATTGGATAGGTGGGGGTGGGGGGGGGGGTGGCGATAGCAGATTCAGTTGAGGAGTGATGTGAATGTAAATGTAAATGTCCAGCAGCAACTGTGTCAACTCAATAGACCCCCTTGTGTCATGTTAAGTCTGTTTTCTCAACATTTGTTTTCAGGAGGCGAGAAAACACCTCACAGCATCTGCGCTTGTTTGTAACCAAGGCAGACACAGAGGAGCGCCTTGACGAGAGGGCGGAGGGGTGGTTGGGCTGGAGAGATGGGAGGATAAAGGATGGTGGTGACACCAGCTTTGGCTCCATGTCAAAACTCCACGGGGAGCCCGAGTCGAAACAAGCTCTGGGCATGAATCCAACAGATGCAAACACACGCACAAATCAGGGACATGCAACAGTGACCCTCCTGAGTTTGTGTGTGTTTGCGCACGTGTATAACAGAAGTCTGTGTAAACAAAAGGAAATATCAACCACTTGCGCAAGGGTTCTCATCATCTTAAAAGCACACCCCTGTACTCCAGGGTGAATTGCTCTGCAGCAACATAGCATGTAAAAAGAATACAATGAGAACAGAGGCCAGCATTACCTTCAAAGCCGCAACCACTGTCTTATGTCTTTTAAAAAAATCTCTGTGATCTGACTCCAAACACAGGTCGTTCACAACACGCCTTGCTCAGAGTTCCAGCAGTGACGTCAACAGCGCTAATGTTTCGCTCTTTGCACTAGAACCTCAGGCTACCTGACCATTTATTTCCCCCCCAAGCAGTCGCTGTGCTTAATAATATCCATTAGACCAATACAATCTGAGAACTTCATTTACAGACTAGTCTCCCTGCTCTGATTTAATTTAAAAGCAGATTTGGTTATTCTGGAGGAACCTTTCTAACTTCGAGCTCAAATCAAAATCTCTCCACAGCACTGCCCCACACATTAAAATGCAGTGTGAAGCAATGTTGAAGAAACAACGAAGGCTTCGTTGTTGTGAGCGGTGGTCACCACTTTGTATATATTCCTATTTAAGGAGCCGGGGCTGTGTAGGTGTATCAGATTATTTCTTCAACACGCACAGAGAACAGTAAAATAGCAAAATGCAAGGAGAAATTTGGTGAAGTTGACTGTATTAGCTTACAATAAGCTTGCAATAGCTGACTGTACCTTTAATACCACATCCGTAATAGTCTCTGCTCTTCCCCGCCATACAGTATGGTTACATATTTGCAATATGCAACAGTGGCTGACCCTGAGCAAACCTGTGTGTAGAAAGAGGTTTAGGAGTACGAGCCAAGAGACGTGCACAGACTGTCTTCTCTCATCCTGCCCTTGGTCAAGTATGGCCATCCCACAGAGGGAAAGAAAACCAAGAATATGTGTTGGACTGAGAGGTGAAAATATGCATGGGCCTATAGTGGACAACAATGTCCGTATTTTAGGATAGGTTAGGGCTGTGCTGAAAATATCAATAGTGATATATTGGATACTGTTTGTCATCATACGGGCGATTTCCAGCCCCAAAATAAATATAAAGTGTTAAATTAAGTATTTTTTTTAAAAGCACATTTATAAGCACAAGTACAATATACAGATCAAGGCAGAATAGAAATTTAAAATGAAGAATATAGCTGAATATAACAATCGATTATTTGTGTTAAACATTTAAAAGGTCCTTTAAATTAGCAGAGCTAGTAGGTGAGTTGCTATATAGCAGTGTTCAGTAATATACTGTAATAAGTATACTTAATATGCTATTTGTTTTCATACAATGTTATGGCAGCTACATTTCAGTTCAGGGTGTTCAGTGACAGTGTACAATGGAAATATCATTACAAAACATTGGAATGGAACTACTGTATATAATTAAATAGTTATATATATTCGTATATATATATAGAATTTTTCTGCCGAGTTATATATTACTCAGGTGGTACACCAGCAATATATTTATATTTATTTGTAGCTCTATTTAAAAATGTTAAGTAGATTATATGAGTATTGAAATATGTATCCTATCGCAATGAATCGTGATATGCATCGTTGCGTGACCCATGTATATTTGTCGTATCGTGTCGTCGAATAGTGATATGTATCGTATTGCAAGGTCCTTGTCAATACACAGCCATAGGCTATGTAGCTAGTTTGTTAGGTAGGCAGGGTTTAATTGCTTCTGGACTGCAACTCTATGATGAAGACAACTTAACAGCCACTCAGTTTTCTGCTCCCATGTGTTCCCATGGAGACCAAGATACTTTTCTAACTCTACACAAAAGGTCAAGCCATAAAAGGCAATGTCAGAATGTCAAGTGTTGCACGCTGTCCAGTGTTGGCAGAATGTGTCTAGAAAACTAAGATTGAACACACTCGATGTTTATCAATATCTGTGCGAAACTTAAAGCTCTTCGTGGCTATTACGGGTCGTCAATGCAGCACTGACTGTGTGTGTGTGTGTGTGTGGAGGGGTTTGACACAAACATTGCGGGTGTAATGTCACATCTAATCTAGCAGACGTGATGAGTCATCACAGATCAGGAGTGACAGACACTTGTTGGAAATGAGAAGGTATTTGTCTGAGTGTGTGCGCACACGGCAAAATATATATGACAGTATGTATACACATCAGTGAAAGATGAGTGTGTGTGTATCCCACACACCCACAAGTGTCAGCCCTCTTATGGCGAGGGCATATTGGGCACCGGGGAGCTCAGCTCCAGGTGTCAGTCTCACATAAAGGCATCACTGACAAGACGTGGATATTAATATTTAAACCGCAGCTGCTGCCCAGACAGCGATACGGACAGACAGGTAATTATTCATGGGCCTCAACCGTACCACTGCCTCAGTGACGACTAACAAAGTGTACAGTAAAGAATACCAAAGGACGCCAGTCAATCCAGAAATCCACAGCCGTGTGACCCCTGTGACACGTCCAAGCGCGCAGGAGCTTCGCGCACAGGAGCACGGGTTGCTTTCTAACCACCCCACGTTGATGTAGCACGCCTCTGAATTAAACAGCAGCAGTCAAACTGTTCTTCAGTCAGTCTGTCTTCACTAGCCTGGATGATAGAGAAAGGGCGAGCCAGCTACCAAACTTTCTGACAAGAAAGACGCCGAGCAGTCAATAATTGTGTGTGAGGATACACCGGGTTCATAATCAGTAAACACCATCCCCACTGTCAAAGGCAACGCTGCTGCAGCAATACAGAAGGCATGCGGTTTCCCCCACAGGAATAAACTACTAGAATATTACCCTCAGATCCATCCTATTCTTTCTGAAGCAGGTCCCATGCGGAGCGCTTCTTAAGCTTTTGTGTGTCACGATTCCGTTGCCCTTTTTTTTATGAGGTCACAAAGTCGTCATCCTCTGCACACACTCGAAAGGTCCACAAAAAGGTCCTCGATGTCCACAATTACCCACAGGGCCGTGCGGGGCCAGGCAGTCCGGCGGCGCGTGGGTGAGCTCTGGTGGCAACTGGGAAATGTGTTCCTGGAGAGTGTGTGGGCCAATCAAACTGCCAGGATCACTATTGCTGGCAGATGCTAACAAAGAGACCTGTCTTTGTGCCTTCTAGTGACCGACCTGGACCATGTCTCAATAAAAGGGCTCTTTGAAACTAACTTGGAAGCCAGCGTACTACAAATATTATGTACACTGCAAAAAAACATGTCTGAGAACATTCTATACAACCGTCACATGAAGAAATAATATATATATTAATCACATTTCTTTTTTCATTTCTTATTTTTTAAGTTAATTGTCTGGAGAAATGTGTGCCTGTGCAAGTTTGGTCTGTGGGCTGCAGAGAACTGGAGATATTGCTGCTGCAGGGCTCAGCTAAAATGGATTAAACCTACATTTCCACAGACAAATTCGTCATAAATTCTAGACAGGGCACGGACAAACAATCCATGCACAGATTTCAACTAGACTCTCTGAGCACTGGCTTCAGTCCCAACAGAGGCAGAACAGATCAGCATGTAAATAAACACACAAAACCCCCGGGGAAGGGATATGTGAGGGAAAACATGGCTAGAATTTTGAAAGTGGGAGTTAACAGATTTTGTGTGAAAACAATGAAGACCAAATTGTGTGCATAGAGGGTGCACAAGAATCCATGCATTGGTGCACGCACACACAGTATGAGGACAACAGATGGTATGGATGGATGGATGGATGGATGGATGGATGGATGGATGCCGCTCGAAGGAAAAGATTATCAGAGATGGAAATGCTGCATCTGCCCGGATAGATGGCTTTGTGTTAGGTTGGGTATACCGTGTATATCAAGACACTATATAGAGACTATGATATATCATATGAAAATAACCTAATTCAATAGTGTAGAAAAACTGAAATCAAAGGGTGTTGGCACATACACCTACTAACCATAGCTTTGATCTGGGGCAAGAATAAAATTATCAAGTTAACTGTTTCAATACCATGAGTTTGTTAAATATCATTACCGTAGTTCACAATTAATGTAGTCTTTGTTGTATTATCACCCCGTGTTTTTAGTCTAGCAATATTCTCTTCCAACACTGCAATGTTTTTCCATTTAAGGTTTATGTACCGGCTATGCACTTCATAGTATGTGTTTGTGTAAGTCAGTGATATACTGTAGAATGTAGTCATGTGATTGGTGAAATAGGACCAAAGGGAAAAACAATCTGGAGAAATCAATGCATATCAAAAATAGAAGGCAAGATCCCCACATGCAGAATACAAGCGAGAAGAGAGTGTTGCTCTACATAAAATCAATGCAGCCTTTTTTGATCTGGGCTTCTCCCATCCCTCCCTCTCTCTCCACCTTGCTTTCCTCCCTCTCTCTCCCATCCCTCCCTCCATCACTCCCACCCTCTCTCTCTCCTTGCAGGCAGACACAAAGAGAATAAGGCAGAGCAACGGGGGCAATGGGAGTCCTTTGAACCCCTGTGCCGCAGCCCCGGTGACATCAGCACACCTGGGCGGTGACATCACGGCCTCGCCCCGAGCGACCCTGACAACGCTGCGGGCGATTTCCTTTCATGGTCGTCTGAGGCTTTGGGGCATGCGGTGGGTGTGTGTGTATGTGTGTGTGGGGGTCACGGGACGCTCCTCTGTTCTTCACATCAGTCGCTACACCTCTTGGCCACCCGCCCACCGTCTTGTAACTCATTGTTCATTGTCCTGTGTGTGAGGCATGCGGTATTCTGTATATTCATTTGGTCACTGGCTCACTGATGCAGTATTGTCGTCATAGTTTCCTTTATGGACTGTGAAAGGGCAGAATGTATGGGAACTACTTTTTTTTTTTATGCAATGGTGACGTTATTGACTAAAAGCTTTCGACTGTACTGTGCTTACAAATCCTAGCACGGTTTCTAAATGTAATTGAGACACTATTGACGAAAGCTTTCGCCTGTACTGAGCCTGTGTACACGATAAGAGCTGTGCTGTGAATCCTTGTGTTTCTTAAACCGTGCACTGATTTTGATCTATATTGTATTTCTGTTAGTTCTCCTTCAGGTTAATGTTTACTAATGTTTACAGTTAATACTTTATTTACTATGGAACGGTTCAGAATTGTATAGTCACAAAATACTGATTTGTATTAGACAGAAATATAATCAATCATGTAAAGACGATTCATCAACACAAATGAGGTTGGTGATATGTTGCTATGAGCTGACAAAGGTGGTTCTCAGTCAATACCTGTGATGGCTGACTTGTAGCTCCCCCAGTAGCTGGTTCTTGAACCACAGGTCAAAATCCACATTGTCAAACAGCTCGTAGGCAGCCAGTCCCACTGCATTGTACACTGTGGACACAACACCCACCACCACCGGGACAAAGTCAGGGATACAGAGGATGTAACCAACTATTTTACTGTAAAGACATTAGAGAGAACTGTAAAGTATATTTAAGGTCAACTAGAATTAAATACCAATACAGCAAACCAAATGTATAAAATATGCATTTAGTGTTTTACAATTTCTCTCAGTAAACATATTTCTAAAGGGGCTATTGACATGAAATTTTCACCAGATATTGATAACAGCCCAAGTAATCCACACATACAAAAACAAATCAGAAATTAAGTTATGTGTAATAATGTGAAATGACACAGGGATAAAGTAGTATTGACTTAATGGAATGCATTTAATACTTAATGACAGCTTCAAGACACCTCCTGTATGGAGAAACTAGTTGTATGCATTGCTCAGGTGTGATTTTGGCCCATTCTTCTGTGGGCCTCTTATATGAACTCTGATCTTTAGTTCTGTCCCTAGATTTTCAATTGGATTCAAGTCAGGTGATTGGCTGGGCCATTCTAGCAGCTTTATTTTCTTTCTCTGAAACCAACTGAGAGTTTCCTTGGCTAGAGGGCAGCAGATTTTTATCAAGAATGTCATTGTACACGTTTCCATTAACCCTTTCGTAAATTATGAGGTTTGCCAGTGCTGTATGCTGAAAAACAGTCCCACACCATGATGATGTTCAAATCTCCAATCTTTACAGTTTGTATAGTGTTTTGGGGTGATGTGCAGTGCCATTTGTCCTCCAAACATGGTTTGTTTTATGGTGTCCAAAGAATTGCATTTTCCCCTCATCTAACCAGACTATATTCTCCCAGTATTTTAGTATCTAGTTTTATTATTTCTGTAATATTTTGCATACTGTTGTGTCTAACTGTATCTGGCTTGTAGAACCCAAAACTAATTGCATCAAGAGGAAAATAAAGTATATATCTATCTATATATATATTGCAGGCTTGTCCAAATGTGCAGCAAACTTTAAATGAGCTTCAACATGCTTTTTCTACAACAATGAAGTATTGTGTGTTGAGCATACAGGCTGGGTTTAATGCATAACTTATTTTTTTTTTAAACTATTGTACCTGCCAATTCCAGATCAGATTATGTTCTTTCCACTTCTGGATTATGGCCCCAAAAGTGCTCACAGGAACTTTCGGAAGTTTAGAAATCCTTCTGTAAACAATGGAATCAGTATGCAACATATGCCTTTTTTGCAACAATGATTGCATAGGTCTTGAGAGATCTTTGCTTTTATCCATCATGAGATGTTCCTTGTGTGACACCTCGGTAATGACACACCTTTTTATAGGCCATCAGTTGGGAATGAACCACCTGATATTAATGTTGCAAATTACTGATAGATTTCAGATGGTGTCTTGGCTTTCCACGCCTTTTTGTGCCTCCCATTCTTCATGTGTTCAATACTTTTTCCCTGTGTCATTTCACATTATTACACATAACTTCATTTTTGAACGCATTTATTTTATTTTGTTGGTATGTATGGAATACCTGGGTTGTTTCAAACATCTAGTGAAAATGTCATGTCAATAGCACCTTTAGAAATATGTTTACTGAGAAGAATGGTGACGTGTTCAATACTTATTTTACCCGCTGTGAACTGATACAGTTCTAACCGTAACGCGACACCATAAACATTTTTGTTTTACACTACAGTACTTTCATTATACCATCAATTTCATTTAAAAAAATATAAACTTTCTTTTAACATAAATATGAACTATGTGGCTTGTGGCTCCCAACTCCTCGTGAGCTGGTTTTCCCTTATGGTCTCGCGACGAAACGTCAGAAACCTCAGTAAAACAGATCAATGTCAAGTATTCATGATGTAGAGACAACAGTCAATATACTGGATAACTTTCCAGTGAAGACATTCATATAACTTTGCAGAATAATTGAATAGACTGAATAATATATTAAATAGACTTGTTTTGTGTGTGTATGTTTCTTTTTTTCTGTATATATATATACATATATATGCACATATATATATACACACACACATATATATACACATATATATACACACACACACATATATATACACATATATATACACACATACATATATATATATACACATATATATACACACATACATATATATATATGTATACACATATACATATATACACACACATATACATATATATAGACACACATATATATATATATACACACACATATGTGTGTGTGCACGCGCGTGCGTGTATTGAATTAACATGCTGTACAAATCTTAAAATGTCTCTGTTACGGCATTAAAAGTCTGAAGCGTTTCTTGTGATTCAAATCACATGTTTGAGTTTTACATGTTTATTTAGAAAAATGATATGCAAATGTATGGCTTACTGTGTCTTTTAATGTAAGACAAATATCATGCTATTACTAGCATAGCTACTGGATTTGAACTGATTCTGAACTGAATCAGACTGATTGCACTGAAGAGATTATTCTTATCCTCTAGGCCATCTTGCCACAATTAATGCACAGTGGAAGGAGATTTTTGAGTTTATTGTGAGGTGAAATAGATACAGCTACCCCGTAAAAAAAAACACAAAAAAAAAAAAACGTAGTCATAGTCATTGTATTTGTTTTATTGCTATGTAAATGATGTATGTGGAGGTACGTGTCTGTTTTGTACATATTTATTTCTTAAATGTAGTTAGTAGCTGTATTAAGAAAATATTAAAATGCCATTAGAGGGCGAGGCAGGATTTGAACCATGGAGATTCTGAATGGTTCATTGCTCTACCACTATGCCATAGAGCACTGCTGATAATCTGATGTGGAATGAGATATTAGTTTTTGTAAGGTGTTTAAGATACAGCTAGCCCTTACATAAAGCAGATGACGAGTGTGTCTCTCTTCATACAGCTATCTTAGCTCAACGATTAGCCTTGAATTAATTTCAATGGGAAAATATGTGGTTTAATTGATAAATATCTCTCTAATATGTATTGAATGTATGTTTGTGAAAATTAATAGCACCTATCTCTGGAATGTGGTCATTATTTTGATGTTTGTGTGAGGTGTGTATGTTGAGGTGTGTAGGAGTAGTTAGGTGTGGAAGAAGAAGAAAAGGAAGATTAGTGGGCTAGCTTTAGCTATCCCACTAATCTTTATATTACAATTATCTTACCATCTTTATATATAATTAGAAGAAACAGAAGGGGGGGGGGTGAGGGGAGATCATAGGTTTTAAATGGATTCAGTTGACCTTTTTTCCACCCACTTCTATAAATCCGTCCAATATTGTCAGTATTTACGATATACGTTTTAGTTCTCAAGAGACAAGCTGATGTTTAAACATGCCCTTGTCCAATATACTATAAAATATAATAAAAGTGCAAAGTCTGGTACAAGTCAATGCAAGTCCAAAAGGCAAGCTGTAGCATGACGAAGGGGCTTTGTGCTGGCTGGCTGCCATGACCGGATTGATTCATCAATCAAAAGTGCCCGTTTTGCACAGTCAGCAGACAGCAAAGGACTCTGTGGGCGCCTCTAAAGAAGCCTCTTAGCAGTCTTTAACAGTGTGATTAAGCTGTCCAGGCCAAAGACCACACCGGACAGGTGCAGTAGCTGCCAAAGTGAAATGGAGGAGGGGGGAGAAAGCAAGTGGGAGGTCTAATTGAGAAGACCGAGATGCAGGACATGCTGAGTATGAAGGAGGACATTAGTGCTTTATGACCCGGCTCCTGGTGTAAAATGGTGGCTATATCAGCGGTGACTTACCTGCATCCTTCATCAGTAGCTGAACAGGTTCCTCGACATTGGTTGGGCCTGTGAACACACGCATGCAGTATAGCATAGCATGAAACGGCAAAGTTGAACTATATTCATTTACAAATGTTGCGGTTGAAAAACAAACATCTGTAACGTAAAGGATATGGCAGCAAACCGAAAACACAGAACTTCGTTAATTGATAAACATATCAGTAACAAATTGCCTCGTCCACTATATCAATGTCTCTGTCTTTCTTCCAGCCCTCACTTTCCCCTCTCCATTAGACCTTACTATTGTGTACTTGGGATAAAAATCGATGTCGGCCTCTCTCCGACTACAGAATTATCCAATCTGGCATCCTCCTTGCTCTGACAAAACCCATTTCCACTCTGTCAGTTGAAGCTGAAGGCAGCATCGTAGACAGGCCGGCAGCGAAACAAGTAATTCCCCCCCTGCCTGTGCGCGACCGATGCTAATTCAGCAACAACACAAGCACCACACGCCAGTGCTACCTGGAGTCCAGCAGTGGGAGCGGGTGTGCACGTTTTAAGTGTGGGGAGTGAGTGAGTGACTGATTAATGATAGTCCTGATTGTGCCCGTGGAGGCTATACTGACATGGCCCACAGACACATAGTTTAAACATACAGCGGCCAGAGAGTGGCAGGCTTTACATGCAGTAGTATACAGTATGTGTGTAGCCCACAAAGCATTTGGTTTGGTCTGAGATGCTGGTGTTTAGAGTGATATCTAGTGGCAGACAAGATCATATGCATTTCATTTAAAAGTGATGAGGAGCTGGTGTCTGACCTTGCATATTCTGAACCATCTCTAGAAGCACTGGAGTGAGGGTCTGGCTGTAGTTGTGGAAGATATCCAGGAACAATACCTCTGTACATGGCTAGAGAGAGAATGAGAGGGTGGTCTTAAGGTCAAGCCAAGCATACAGTGGATATAAAAAGTCTACACACCCCTGTTAAAATGCCAGGTTTTTGTGATGTAATAGAATGAGACAAAGATAAATCATGTCAGAACTTTTTCCACCTTTAATGTGTCCTATAATGTCAACAATTCAATTGAAAAAGAAACTTAAATCTTCGAGAGGGAAAAATTTAAAATAAAAAACATACAATAACCTGGTTGCATAAGAGTGCACACCCTTAAACTAATACTTTGTTGAAGCACCTTTTGATTTTATTACAGCACTCAGTCTTTTTGGGTAGGAGTCTATTAGCATGGCACATCTTGACAGGGCAATATTTGCCCACTCATCTTTGCAAAAGTGCTCCAACTCTCTCAGTTTGTGAGGACATCGCCTGTGCAAAGACCTCTTCAGATCACCCCACAGATGTTCAATTGGATTCAGGTCTGGGCAATGCTGGGCCATTCCATAACGTTAATCTTCTGGTGAAGCCATGCTTTTGTGGATTTGGATGTGTGCTTTGGTTCGTTGTCATGTTGAAAGGTGAACTTCCTCTTCATATTCAGTATTCCAATTGACGCCTGAAGGTTTTGTGACAAAATTGCTTGGTATTTGGAACCGTTTATAATTCCCTCCACACCCTGACTATGGCCCCGGTTCTAGCTGAAGAAAAACAGTCCCAAAGCATGATGCTGCCACCACCATGATTCACAGTTGGTATGGTGTTCTTTGGGTGATGTGCAGTGTTGTTTTTGCGCCACATACCGTTTGGAATATTGGCCAAAAAGTTCAACCTTTGTTTCATCAGACCATAGCACATTTTCCCACGTGCTTTTGGGGGACTGAATGTTTGTTTTTGCAAACTTCAGCCGGGCTTGGATGTTTTTCTTTGTAAGAAAAGGCTTCCGTCTTGCCACCCTACCCCATAGCACATTCATATGGGGAATATGGGACATTGTTGTCACATGTAGCACACAGCTGGTACTTGCCAGAAATTCCTGAAGTTCCTTTAATGTTGCGGTAGGCTTGGAAGCCTCCCTGATCAGTTTTCTTCTCGTCTTTTCATCAATTTTGGAGGGAAGTCCAGTTCTTTCTTGGTAATGTCTCTGTTGTGCCATATTTTCTCCACTGTGTTCCATAATATATTTAATGCTTTGGAAATTATTTTGTACCCTTCTCCTGGCTGAAATCTTTCAACAATGATATCCCTCTGATGCTTTGGAAGCTCTCTGCAGACCATGGCTTTTGCTCTAAGATGCAACTAAGAACATTTCAGGAAAATCCTACTAGAATAGCTGAACTTTATTTGTGATTAATCAGAGTAACTTTAAATGATGGCAGGTGTGTAATTACTTCTATTTAACATGAGTTTTAATGTGATGGGTTAATTCTGAACCCAGCCATATCCCCAGTTATAAGAGGGTGTGCACACTTATGCAACCAGGTTATTGCATTGTTATTATTTTTAATTTTTCCCTCTCGAAGATTTAAGTTTGTTTTTCAATTTAATTGTTAAACATTATACTGTAGGTCACATTAAAAGGTGGGAAAAGTTCTAACATTATTTATCTTTGTATTATTCTTTAACATCACAAAAACCTGGCATTTTAACAGGTGTGTAGACTTTTATATCCACTGTCTATCCTTTACGTACTGTATATACACCACTTAAAGTACACATTTTCTCATTTATTTACAGAACAAAACTATAAAAAATAGAAATAAAATTTAAATTTAAACTAAACAATGAAGTGATTTAGGAAGAGAAAAAAATTAATTACAAAAGAATAAAGGCAATGAGCGCGTGTGATCTGATGGTAATTTTGAACAACAAAACAAAGTCCGGTCAGGCTGGATGGGTAAATCAGCAAGCACATTCTTTAATAAATGCAATGTGTGCATCAAGGGAGAAACATATGGCTTAGCATAAGATGCTCCACCACGTCTTTGACTAGACAAAGAAGTCCCTTCCTTAAATATTTGTGAACAGGAACTAAAGGGGAAAGATAACACCCACAGGTAAATAGATGTTCATTAATGCTACTATGAAGATTACAAGGGGAGGGCAATCTGACGAGCACTGGAACGTTCAATCAGTATCGCATGTGGATGCTAAACACATTAGCCTGTCTGCAAAAGGCAATAAACTATGGTTATTAATTAATAAATCAAGGCTCCTTCAAATATTAAAGGAAACTAGAAAAGAACAAAACGTTTTAAAAAGAAAAAAATTTAACTGCCAGCAATGTTATGGTTGTGTGACAATAAAATGGGCTTGATTATG
>JAODUH010049012.1:0-19312 GCA_027564835.1 Typhlichthys subterraneus
GGAATATTTTGCGATTCAAATGGAAGTTGATTTTCATAGTTTGTAGGTGTTTATATTAAGCCTCTACATCCTTTAATCACATGCTAAGACTAAAATGACTGATTTCCCTTGACTATCCCTTTAAGTAATATTATTGAACTTGGTAACTTTGAACATTGTACTGTAGGAAAGGCCACAGCAGACCGTTTAAATCGTCATCATTTCTTATGGTGACACAGGACATAACAAATCAAGTCATATTGTAACTATGTTATTATAAAATTTTGTTATAAAATGCCATGTGTTGCAAACTCTTGAGCAAGCATTTAGACTATTCATTTAGTTTGACTTGCACATACGCTTGTTTGCCTGATGGTATCTCTCATTTGAATTTTTGCTTTCAAAGCAGTTTCACAGTTGATTATTAATAGTTTTTTGTTAGAATAAACCCATCAAAGCTAAAACCAAAATCCTGGATTACTATGCTGTTGAGATTGTTTAGTTTTGATACCATATCTGGCAATTGCGAACTGGAGTCGGAGATTAGGCACGTCTGTTTGTCATATAGTGGTGCCAATACATTTCAATCAAAATATGTACAGTATGTTTACACTCAGCCAGCGATGGAAACCAAAACATATGACGCATGCTGATGTCATTTTGGGAAAAACAGCTAACCGCGTTTTGGCCTGCTTGTATTTTAAATGGCCAAGAAATGCTTTTGCATGTATACAGATACTCGCTCATAGATCATGATGGCCTCACTAGGCTAGAGTCGAGATATGCTACCTTAGCATGAATCAATAGCAGAGTCTATTTGAAAGATCTTATATTAGACTTTCAAAACATGCTCCCCATATTTTTACAGTGTACAGGGAGTGATTGAAGCTCGACGTAAGCAAGCATTCTCGAGAATTACTCACCCTGCCTTTAAATCCTGGAACCTAATTTACATGTTGTGTAGTGTCTACATCTGGGTCCTACCAAAACCCCTGTCATCAGTTGGAATACTTAACAATGTTCCTTTTATGCTATTCTACAGTCACCATGGGAACTAACTTTGGTTAGATTAGGGCATTTGGTATTTATCTATATAATAATAGTGTGCAGAGATTGAATTTAAAATCAATAAGAATTGGTGTTATCTCCTTTGAGAGTAACTACCTAAGAGGGGGTGAAACAAGGTACAGTCTCAAACTTCACTTGGATGTGACACCTTCTACAGTACACTACTTCAGGCTTAGTTTTGCGATCTGTTGAGTTGAAACAGAAAGAGTATGAGGATGCCTGAAGAAAAAGGTGAGATCAACTGCATCTGAGCCTAAGTTAGTTGTATAATTGAACTCTACACTATTATTAAAGAGTGAATACGCAGATAAAATGGCTGAGGTTTTGTAATATGGAAAATAAACAACAATAATCATAGTTTGGAGGTGACAAAATGATTGCTATAAACATAACACAATCTTAAATCTTAAATGCGACGAGAAAGGTTGCGCAGTGTGTATGAGGGTTTCCCTTTGTTGTTGCTTCTTATTTCCCCCCTTAACACACTTTTGAGACGGTCCCTAAGCGGTGCGTTTGCTGAGCAGCCGCAATAGTAGACGGCGGCAGCTAGTGCAGGAGAGCTCTAACGGCAGCTAGTGCAGGAGAGCTCTAGCGGCAGCTAGTGCAGGAGAGCTCTAGCAGCAGCTAGTGCAGGAGAGCTCTAGCGACAGCTAGTGAAGGAGAGCTCTAGCGTCAGCTAGTGCAGGAGAGCTCTAGCAGCAGCTAGTGCAGGAGAGCTCTAGCGACAGCTAGTGAAGGAGAGCTCTAGCGGCAGCTAATGAAGGAGAGCTCTAGCGGCAGCTAGTGCAGGAGAGCTCTAGCGGCAGCTAGTGAAGGAGAGCTCTAGCGGCAGCTAGTGAAGGAGAGCTCTAGCAGCAGCTAGTGAAGGAGAGCTCTAGCGTCAGCTAGTGAAGGAGAGCTCTAGCAGCAGCTAGTGAAGGAGAGCTCTAGCGGCAGCAGGCTTCTCTCCCTCACACGCTGACATACGCGCTGACATACTGGCTCACGCACGCCCGCACACGCACACACACGCCCACACACGCGCACACACGCCCACACACACACACACACACGCCCACACACACACACAGACAAACACAAGGAGCCTACCGAGCGTATACTTTTCTCAAACACACGCGCGTCCTCACCAGCGCAGGCAATCTATCCGACACACATGCCTAATAAAAGCGCATGCTGGCTCCATAAAGCCTGCCGCTGCCTTCGGCACGCCCCTCGCCTCTCCAGGACACACAGCTGGCGTCCCGCTGGGCTGTAGAGCACAACACACGAGAGAGAGAGGAGAACGAACACTTCATCTGCAGTGGACCAAGGCAGAACACTTTCTGTTACGAGGCTAGAGACAAGGGAAAATAGCAGAGAGGGGAGAGGGGGAGAGGGGTATGGGAGACAGACATGCCCAGCTGTTTAGCAGGGAGCTCGTTGACTAGCGCTCGGTAGAGAAGACTGCAGCACCGAGGCTGCCGGGAGAGACGTGGAAACGGCTGCAGGCGCACGCATGGCGAACGGCCACCGATCAAGTTCAAGTCCTGGGTAAGCGAACCCCCCCCCCCCCCCCTCCCCTTCCCCCCCTTCCCCTTCTCCTGGCAGTATCCTGCCGGCGTTCTCTACTTTTTGCCGCACATGGGAGTTATAGCGCAGTTGTGTCTGAGAGCCTGGTAACCTGTTGGTTGGCTTCTCACTCAGGTATCCGTGTCTCTGGCACAGCCTTGATGGTGGCTGCTGAGCTGATTAGTAAAGACTGTGTCTCTATGAAGTATTTAGCGGTGCAGGTTGCCCAGTGGCTTCATCGCTACCCACTCCTCTTAATACAGTTTGGGCTTCTTTGGTGTCTGGCCAATTCTGACTGACTCCCACACCAGCTGTTCTGTTATAAATACCCTACATAAAACGGTGCGCTTCTGCATCCATATCCGCAGTCCAGGCATAACTACAGTATAGTGTTGTGTGTGTGTGTGTGTGTGTGTGTCCGTGTCACTTGCTAGGAACGAGGATTTAATGATGTAAATGTGGGTGAGATAGAAGCAGGCAGCCTTTGATCGATCCTTGCAGTCGCCTCAGTGTGTGAGGCTTGGGTTCCTAGGAGCGCATCACCCCTTTCTCCACTCGCTGTGATTGTGTGTGCTGTCACCAGCTGATTCAGTCCCGTTGCTCCGTGTGCTGTTTGAGAAATTAGGAGATATTCAGATGGGGTTGTGTGTACAGGCTATAACAGACCGGTTCAGGCTGCGGAGGATGAGGGCTACTCCGGCAAGCTGCCGCTCCAACACTGTAGTATACACACAGTACAAGACCTGTCCTACAATGTCAACATTTATGTTGAAATGCTTATCCTAAAACGTAGTGGGAAAGACATTTTAAACGACACAAGGTCGATTGGTTTTCGATTTAATTTGGTGTGGATGTATTGCTGTTTTTATTATGTTCATGTCATCTCTGTCCCTAAGTGAGGCGTACACTATTTACATTGAAGACAGGATGACGTAATGCAGACGCGCATGCCCATCCAGAGTACGGAAAAAGCATCACCTCTAAATAATGCATATCTAAAAAAAAATGGCATTGGCCCAGTAGTTCAGGTAAGGGTCAGGCTATGAGGCAGTTTGATGACAATACCATGACCAGATAAAATTAATGCTTTGACTGGCATGTTGGCTTTTTTTAACCAAACATAATGATACTTTTGTCACATACAGCGTTGAAAGCATACCTTTTTTCCCCCGTATTTACCAGACTCTGAAAGTAATTAATGCAGTAGTATGCACATATCAGCTCATGAGCGCCCATTGTTTGCTTGTTATAAACCTTTACATTAGCTATTGTCTGGCGAGAAATAAGCACCATCGGCGCTGAAGTTGCGGCACTTATTCAGCAATCCTTAACAGCACCTATCTCCCCCATTCAGCAGCCTTATCTACCAGAGATGTAGTGTCTTGCTGACAGCCCTATACGAGTGTTTTCCTGCACCAAGCCTGTCAATTACTACTTCTGATGCTTACATTGTGTTTTTACATCGGACTCAAAACCTTGACATTACCTCAGACTAAACCTGCCAAAGCCGATCACGGCTGTTTCCGCCTGTGTGCCGTTTACGTAAAAGCATCCCGCTTGCGGGATGAGGGCACTGCTGCTGATGCAGAGGGCGAAGGAGAGTGAGAGAGAGTGGACGTTAGTGGTGGGGGGGTGGGGCGTACCCTAGGGGCCGTCAGTCACCTGTCAGGGTCAAAGCGTCCAGCTGGGCTGTATAGAAACACAGGATAATTTTTTTCAGTACGGGCCGTGAGGAGGTAATTCTCTGTATTTGACTAAAAGGGTATTAGCGTACAATTTCTGCAATTATGTGCTAGGGATTTAGGAGCTGTACATTTAGTGTAATAAGAAATGCCATAGACATCCGTTAGCTAGGCGTGAAATGCTGTGAGGATATGCGCTCTGGTGGTCGATAACCCCTGCTTCTATGATTTAGACTTTGGTGAATCTACCTTGCCTGTCAACCACATGAATGCACATGATTGTCAGTGGCGCTTTGCAATGACTTGCCAAAGGGCTCCAGCTTAAGTGAGCAAAAGAGGAAGGGTATTTAATTTATCTATTTTTATCTTTTTGTTTTTTTATTATAGCTCATGCAAATAGCAAATATCCTCCTTACTCAAGCTTTAAACCCGGCATACACTTTTTTAAAGGTGATACTGTATATATGCAATATTGTCACCATTAATATACTGCAGCAAACATTTTCTATGTAAAGTAGTGGATTACACTGTACGTCAAACGAGTGATTAGCCATGTTGCCTATCCAAATATTGGTTGGCGACAGCCAACTCTTTCTGAAAATGTGCCAAAAACGCACTGTGCATACCTATCTTCTCTTAATTCATTTAATACCATCAGATGTTTTAGATTTTAATAAGTTAACTCCATGTACATCACACTCACTGCAGTAATATAACCAAATTCAATCATTTTCAAAGGCCCTTAGAACCAGATCACACATCACAGCTCTCTAACAGTCTGTTCCATTTTAACATACTGTACGTTAACTTATGAATGGTTGGAGCTCATGTAAAAATAGACGCTTCGTTTCACATTGGCGCTGATGAGTCTGTAAGCTCCTGGTACTATCAAGAATACCTGATGTTCTTAGAACTGATGCCAGGGCACAGGTGTGATAGAAGAGGAAAGCAAGGGAGTGAGTAAAGGGATTTATGCTGCTTGGCTGTGCTGCATGTGTGATGTGTTTCAGTGTTTCATTACATGAGAACAAAAATGGACACACCCTGAGTCTTTCTCATCAGAGCAACTGAAGAATTCTTACATGTCTAGATATCAGATATAGTATATCATGTTGTGTGATTTATGCTCCTGCTTCGAGCTTACGCCATACCTATGCCGTAGCTTACGGCGTCGTGAGCACATTGTACTTCTGTACTGGTCTGTTGGCCACGCGGACCTGTGCGCGCTGACTGCACATGCGAAACCCGAGTATATGGAATTGTCATGTCTTTTTAATGCGCCCGAATTAGAACACAAAAAAAAAAAAGATTTCCAGCGAATCTCTTAGTTACATCAACATTTATCATAGGAAACAATCTGTGCCGAGACAAAATAATATTGATAAAAGCTCTTTTTGCTGCCCGACTAGGCAATCCCATGTGGAAATCCCTGTCTTGTCATGTGTAGTCTTGGTTAATAATGCCCAAGATAGACATAAAAAAAGTTTCTTTCCAGCGAAACTAATAGTTTGGATTGTCAAAGGGAGTGCCTGTAGGCTACATGACATGTTATAAAGTTTCCTAATTCCAAAACACTAGGCAAATGGGCTTGCATCCACAAGACGGCTGCGTCAAATTGACAGAGGGTTAGTTACATTTTTGGAGAAGTACATAGGTTACACCCTATCCGTTGGTTATGGCGTAGCTTTGACACCTAAGCATAAATTGACCTTAAAGGGATCTGAAATGCATCCGCACAAGTGTGACATGGCTGTTTTGGATTTGCACTATTCATTCAGTTCTGTTTCAGTCCTCGGGTCTAGGCGATGTAATGATGCATGTAAAGATGTTATTTTGTCTATTTTATACTTTTTAGTAAAGCGATGATTTCTTGACTGCAAACATGAGTTTGTCACAGGGAGAAAGTTCTATCATGGACACCAGCAATCACAGTTGAGGATGATTCCACTGTTAAAATGGATTCCAGGGAAATGGTAGAGTTACATTTATAAAATAAGCAGTCTATAAAAGGCAGTTGCTGGTACTGGCAGTAGGCATTCAGTCAGCTCTTTTCTTTTTGGATACGGGGTTCTCGGGTCCTGTCTCGTCCGGTCCTTCACTCCTCCCGATGATTCCAGACACTTCATCCAAAACAAGCTTCCTGCTCCTTCCCACACTCTCTTTTTTCAACTGTCCACCAGCCACTGACCGCGCCCATCCCTCAATCGGGAAATGAGGTGTGTCGCTCAAAGAGTCTCAGCTGCCAGTCATTAGTAATTAGTTCAGGATCCTTAGTCCAAAATACATAAAACCAATAAAACAACTATACAATAATCTAAGGTTATAAAACATGCAATCATGAAACCCAAATAAAACACACACACAGATAAAACCAGACAATAAGAATCCTACTTCTGACAAGTTCACACATGGTCTTTAGTATTTTGAGGATTTTGACAGCTAAAATCCTTACTGTATGTAAGATGATTATTTGAAGACATTCATCTTTAGGATAATAGACCATACAGCAGCTCACAGGCTAAATCACATTATGGATCTATCGTGGCGTGTGTGTGTTGGTGTGCGTGTGGGTTAGAGTTGGTTTACTTGTCAAGCTCTCCAGCTCATTTCATGTTACAGTATGTATTTCCATGGCTGCCGCCATAGAAGTGCTGTGACTGGCCAGCCATAAAATAATACTCCCTAGTATGGATAAGCTACTATGGTGGTTTTGATATTGCCAAGAGTTACATCCAAATGTGCTTGTTTGTGATTTTATCACACTGTAGCCTACGGCATTTCTCGTACGAATTTTAGGATTAGCTTTGAGAATGCATAATACATGTAGCTTTATTGTTATAATGCAAGTTTTCTCTTTTATGTTGTGGGGTATTCTATGCTCAGTAGAGAGCATTTATAATAACGATCAGGGCTGGATGCTACACTGTCAGGGTTTCAGGATTAATGTAATACCTTGAAATTGTATTCCATTGTATATTAACTATAAAAAATGATCCTGGAACCATCCAAGGTCTCAAACAATACTGTATAGCTGAGCCGTGCTCTCATAACACAGGATTGCCTATTTGTTGTCTTAGGTTACATCTACCTTTCATGTTGTCTGTCATTCAGCCATGCACTTAGAGAAGCTCTTAAATGTTTTAATTGTATATATTTATTTTAATTAGCCTGTCCAGCAGGTATACGGCCAAGTATTGGTTGTTCCATTGTTTTGTCTAAAGATTGATGTCATGGGCCTTTTTGTTTTCCATGCATGTCCAAGGGTTATGTAACAAAATATCCGTTAACATTGCATGGCCTTTAACCATTATCATTTTGCGGTACCTTTGAGGGTTGCGGAGAAGACAGGAACATATGGTTAGCCCAGTGCCTAATTAGACAAATACCTACAGATGACTACATGTCCCCGTCTTCTACAGTCACATTTTCTTATATTCTTTATTTGCAAAAGTAGATGCGCTGTGATGCGGTTCCCTCAGCTGAACCAGTTAATGACACCGACTAGGCTCTTATGTTGTGCTGTTGTACGACAGGCACGCAAGCATAGTGCAGGGGTATTAAGAGCTTGCCTTGATTCATTAATCTTTCATTAAACGGGTGTTTTCAATCATTAACAGTGTGTTGGAGTCAGCTGGGCTCTAAACATGTAGCATTTGGTCGACTGGATCAGATGATTAATGAGGATGATTTATTCAACAACACAAACACACAGCATCATTTGTGAAAATAGCACTGTTTTGATTTTACGTATATTTTTTATCCCCTGATCTTTACTGCTTTTCATACTCCTTGGTGGGATGACCTGCAGCCGGGCTTTACTTTCTTTCTGAAAGTAAGAAGCAAACTGATTAAGTGAGTAAAGCTGTGGAGATTGGTAGAACCTGCCACTGGACAATTCCTTTCTTCCTTTGTTTCTTTCTTTCTTGCATGCTTGCTTATTGGGATGCATGGAACGGAGGATATAAATTGTAGTACATGCTAACTAAATGTTGGTGCTGTGTGAGAAGACTGCGGAGGCATTACACATTTACTTTGCACATTTTTCTTTTTATGTTTTAGCCGAATGTCTTCTCCAACTTGTCATTTTCATGGAAGTTCAAAGTAGGAGGTAGAATCCCTTCTGCTTTTCTGCCTCATTTAAAAAATCTATCTTTCCCCTAATGTGTCCGTGTGTATCACAGTGATAGATGGATGTGATGGGGTTGTGCTTAACATCCTCACCCTTCGGGGGAGCATACGTTTTGGATTCTGCTGTCAGAGCTGTCTGTATCTTTCCACTCTATTGCGGATGCTTGGCTTTGAACTGTCTGCAAGCTGCAGCTTGAAGATTTTCTGCGTTTGTTTTGGGGGAAGGGGGTGCGGGAAACAAAGATGGCAGAGGCATTGCCCTGCACCCCATATGTTCTTTATTGTGCCAAATACATTTCTGTCTGTAAAGGCTTCTATATAGACGTGCAGTAGCCTCATTTTGGTGTGTGCTAATACTATAGTGTGTTGGTGTGTTCTTATTGTGAATATCTGTTTGCCTGTGTGTGTGTGTGTGTGTGTGTGTGTGCAAAAACAAGTGTGTGTTTGATGCTGTCTTATTGCCGTATTCCAGTTTGACAGGGTCCAACACACTCGGAGGTGGAAAGGACACGTCACTCCTGGACATTGGGGACGCATTGTGAATGTATCATCTAAATAATCACATGGAACCACAGCAGCAAGTGATCAGACACTGCTCCTCTCTACTAGCTTGTCACTGTTTTAGGATGAATTATTCATCTCTATATATTATTCTCTTTTTACTCTTAAAAAAAAAAAAGACAGAATCGTGAGCCATGAGTTGGTATGACAGTAAGCTGTCAGAAGTCATTCTCCTTTTCTTTTCTACCCCGGCAACACTTTCAGTGGATCTCTCAACTGCTGTGCGTGTGGGGGTACAGACACTGGAGTTGTTACCCCGATGCAAATCAGGGCGCGCACGTTCAAAACAGCATCAATAATTTGTACATCGGGACGTTGTTGTGGTTGTCTGTTTTATTTGTGTTTGCACGATACGAAGGGAGAACGAGTGCGCGCGCTGTGTGATCTTACGCTGTGCACAACGCGACAAGTGTCTTTGTTCTGCATGCTGTTTCATCCCAACTCCAGCATAACCAGTGCTGACTTCTTGTGCGATGTCAGAATGGATCCATGTTTGATGTGCAGGCAGTGCCCCATTAGCCAGTAGCCAAAGTGGCACATCAACAAGCGCACAGCGCCTTGGCACGCTATGTGTAAAAGAGCTCCGTATCACATCGTTGTAGCATGGCAGATCTTAGAAGTTGCTTTTATTTTTTCTGTATTTACCGCGAACATAAGTGTTGTGTGTCTGCTGAGCTATCTATGGTCATTTGAAGCCGATTCTAACCGCTAAATGTTATCTATATCCTGTACCTATGGCAAATAGCTCCTGCTGGAGAACACGAGCGCCAACACCCCAGATTAGTGTCTAATTATCGCGCTCGTCCATAGCCCTCACCTTATTTCCTTCTCGTCCTCCTGCAAGGCTTTTTGGGAGCGTAGCTGAGTCACTCTCTGCCCTGTCTCCTTCTACAGTCTGCCTATATGCGCTCCCCCTCTCCACTTCTCGCTAAGCTTTCATCGCTGAGAGCTGAGAAGCGGTGGCATTTACCGCACCTCAGCACTAACTCTGAGTATTCCGTTTCACTGTGTGTGTGTGTGTGTGTGTGTGTGTGTGTGTGTGTGTGTGTGTATTAGACAGCATATGTGTGCCGCCTGCACACATGCATGAAGGAGCGTATACTTATATTTAGATACTGGGCTTTATATGCTTTTTATATTCAGGTGGTATTTTATCTGTATGAGTAGATGCAGTGAATTGTTGTTTCGTACGCTCTCTTTCTGCTGTGGTTCTGTCAAGTCTTATAATCCCTCATTACTTGACTAAACATCTCACTACTTATCATGAACCGGCTCACTTTACTCTTCAATTTGTCTCTCTGCATGTGGCTTGTTGTACAGCATGCATATTATTTTTGTTGATGTCTGTACAGTATGGACTGCACAAACTATTGATTTTATGTTATATTCGAGGGTCAAATATTAAAATAGGTTAGAGAACAACCCCTGCATTACCTAAATTAGATTATAATCTCATGTTGATAATCTACTGATTAGGGATCTTTAATGTACCATTTTTCAACCAATCCTATTGTCACAATAGTAAATGATAATCATGCAGACATGCATATTCATCAAATGACTACTAATCTAGTTTTTATGCAGCTGGTCCAATGCAGCCATGTCTCTAAATGCTTTGCAGTCGAGGTGTCATTTACCCTGTTGAAAGATTGATCACTGGTTGATTGTCAATGAAGTGGCATTAGATTATCTCCCTCTGTGTCGAGAAAGGGATTTTGCAGTAGTTTGTTGCTTACTTGGGATGCTAATTGCTTTAGCAGTCTTCCTGTAATTAACCATGTTGGCTAATTACACCTTGCTTCCAGACCTCACTATTTGCACATTATTAGGCTCAGCTTGGCTGGGAACAAGGGATGTGCAAAATAAGCACAGACACGTCTACAAAACATGCTTACATGCATGCAAGCCATCTGATGAAACATGCACACAGTATGGGTTAGGGCTGGGCAGCATCGCCAACCAATCATTGTATGTATAATTTGAAATGACAGATCACAGTAATGGTATATACTGTAGCTTTATTTAGTATGGAAATGTATTGCTTTATATAATGGCAATACCTTCATGAGCATATACTGTATAATATGCATTGTGCTACCTGATTGGGGCCTGCTCAGTCTAGGTTCATGGTTCAATGGGACTGTCCATCGTTCATCCTAAATTTATCAGGGTGTTATCAACAAATATGTTGTTTCTCTTTTAGCTTGAGAGTATGAGAGCGGTTGAGAGTGGGCAGCATGGCAGTTCCCAATGGCAGAGGATTAGTGGGTGGAATGTTGAAGTAGGCCAGGCTCAGATGAAATATTGACAACACAGAATAACATGCGCAAATCTGCATGACCCAGTACATGTTGCCAATATATTATTATGACGTAATCCTAGGCGAGGCTTGTCAGATGTCAGTTGTGGATCATTATTAGTCAAGGGTGATTAATTGTAATACATTTTTCGATTAATTCAGTTAAAACCCTAAAACACATTTTGTACATGAGGTTTAGTCATCCAAGAGCTAATTAATAATTTACCATTCATTAACTGTACTATACATACCACTTTAGGGACACACTACACATCTGAACGGGTGTGATGATACACTTGGGTCACAAGAGGTACACGATATTGGGTTCACGACAACAAGATGAGGCGCGATTTTAGCACTATTCTTAAGAAATGTTCAAAGCGAAAATATGACTGAAGGTCAGAAAATGCTAAATGGTGTAGCCCTATGGTACTATTTTCTAACCGTGTTCTGTGTTCTGTTGTATAGCTAGTATAGGAGAAGGGAGAAATATGCAGAAATGACTGTCCCTTACATTTTCTAAACAGTGGCATGGGAAACATTTTTGAGGAAGCAAAGCGAGACAATACAAATAATCTGAGATGTGTACATAATACAGCAGTAGCTTAAATGCCACTTTCAGCCAGGTGTAAATGGTTTGTAAACTAAGTAAATGGGACTTTAGGACACCCCATCATCTTTGCTGCATCTATTATCAATACTGTTTTTTAAAAAAAAATTTTATTGAATGTAAAAATACAAGACAGTTGTAATTGTACCAACTTATAGTAATGTATAAAAACAGGGCTAGTTTACAGTCAAATAATTTTAACTTTAAATGCCAAAACAAATAGATAATACTATGTATATGCTACATTTTCTCTTCAATACTGTTCTAATAACACATCATCGTACAGTGAGATCTGGAAGAGAAGTACATGAGCAACAAGTCGTAATGACCTTCAATCGGTGAACGAACGATAGCATGGCACCTCAATCTCCCTGCCTGTCAGGCTAGCATACATACCTTACTGTATATCTGTCGTCTGCCTCACTGTCTTTAATTGTTGTGACCCGCTGTGACCTCGTCCATTTCAGGGTCAGACAACCCTTATTGATCCCAAGAAGAGCAGGTCTCCGCCTGTACTTCACCGTCCCCCGTGCACTTCTCTTCACGACCTCTTGCTCTGACTGTGTACTTCCACAGCCCCTCACTAGCACCGCAGAGGTGAGCTGTCCTCGGCCATCGCCCCTGCTGTGTTGGCGTGTTATAGTTCTGTGGTTGGCGCACTGCACCCTCTCTTGTCCTTTCTTATCCTCGTGGTTTGCTGCCCCTCCCCCTCCCCTCCGCCCCCTGCTGGTCAGCGGCAGAGCTGCAGGCATTCAGTGTCTCGCAGAAGCGTTTGCAAAGTCACCTGCAATGTCATGTCATCAAAAGGAAAGTTCTCCTGATTGTGTTGGCGTGTTCAACTAATGAACTTGATGGCCTTGTTCAAACCTTTCTGTGATGTTGCAAAGGGCACGTAAAAAAAAAAACAAATTAAAAAATAAAAAATATTTTTGGAGATGAAAACGAAACTGCAAATAACAGATGTTTATTTTTACTGCCTGACATACTAATATCAGTATGCATTATCTGACAATATGTGAAATGTGATTGTGCAGAACATGTCAAACAACTAATGCGTCTTAAGTGATGTGACAAATGGCTATACTGATAAAGGTAAACCAGAGTTTTTCTTTTTGCTATACCATTAACTAGCCAGGGTTAAAAGATGTCACATTTAAGTTTTACAGTTACACAGAGAGATTCTGTCAGCGAATCCCTTCCTGAGCAACAAGGGCAGACCACTGTAGGGTCTAATATGATGTGAAATTTAGTATACCACACTGGTCCATTACAATCGGCTCTTAACAAGTGTGCTGTCCACCTGGGACCTTTTTAGTACAGAGGCTGATCAGACCGATCTCGCCGGTGCCTTCCGGAGATGTCTCCTCCTGCTTTATTACAAGGACATAACTTTCTCCACCTCGCTGCTGTCGAGTGATGAATTATGAATAGATACCAACCTGCTGGTTTCATCCACCAGGCCTGAGGATTACTTCCAATTTGCAGCACACTCTATGGGTGCCCCGCACCGCTAGGCAAGCTTCTATCCCAAGGGATGTCTGAAGGAGTATTGGATTGCAGGCTGAAACTCTAACTGTGGCAATCATGCAAAAAAGTTTGGTAAATGAATCTCTGTTGATACGGCGTTGTATACAGTTACACACAGTCCCCTTCTGGTGCTGTTACGGCTTGACTCCTGGGTCAGTGGAAGTGATTTCCACAAGTGATAGCTTTCACTTTTCCTCGTGAAAGGAAGGATAAAAGGGGGCGGGGCTCTCGGCTGCTGGTCAATGCCACATAACTGGCTGTAATTGGCCCTGTTGATTAGCAGACAGCCGGCAGTGACAGGGAAGTCTGAAGGACAGGGACCCCCTTAATGACGCAAGTGAGACGGACACACAAAGCCCCATGCTTCAGAGCAGGTTCCATATCAGGCCGTCATCCATCAGGGAGCCAATCAGACTGCAGACACTCAACGAGGCTGAGAAGGAGTGTTTGTGAAGAGAGCAACGAGAGCAGGAAGAGAGAAAGGGACTGAAAGCGTAAAAAGGCAATGACTGTTTGTGATTACATGGCAATTTGGACCATAGACAAAGAAAATAAACTCACCTCTATGGTTGAGTAAAGCACGCAGCTTTCAAAACGTCCAGAAGCGCCTCCGTCAAAAAATAGAACTGCCGCCTATTTCTAGCGGAGCCCAGCGGAAAGCCGCTTCTGGGATGCTCCTGAGATGCTTCTGGGATGCTTTGGTGGTTCACTTGCATTGAAAATGTGACAGGAATGTGACAGAGATGCGCCCGGTGGAAATTCCGGGTTTAGTGCATATTCTTTATATAATATAAACATGTGAATGGTTGGTGTGTTGCATGATATTTTGCTCTTCCACATCCACAGGAGGGTGATGAACCGATACTGTCCCTGAGAACTGAGGAGTGACCTTTCAAAATACAGCTCCTGCTGCATACTCATCCCACCAGCATACAGCCATGTAATTTTCTGTGTTGCCCACATGCATGCACACATTCATTCAGTCAGTCATGTGTAAAAGTCTGTGTGTGTGTGTGTGCACATTTGATAATGTGAGTGCAAATAACTGCATGTAATGAGGAAATTCCTCATCCTCGAAGGCCCTATGCCTGTGAATGTGGCAGAGGAAGATTGAGGCCAACAGACATTGCGTGAACCGGGTTGAATTGATGGCTGGTGACAGGGCAGACAGGCCAGCCAAGCAGGAGGTATGCCAAGACAAATACTGATCACCTTCACATCCACTACACAGTGGACTGTCTTTCTGTCTTCCTAAATCTTCAGTGTGTCTGGTAGTGCATTGTTCAAGTAGATTATAATATTTTGTGTATATAATTAGATGATTGTTGTTTTGAATTAGCACAGTGTTTTCTTACTAATATAGTTTTTTTGGCCAGTGGGAAATAGCTGTCTTGTATGCGTGTATCTTTAAGCTGCTAGCCAGTAGGAAGGCTGCTGCAGCTTTGAAGCCGAGCTGAATAAAGACAGAGGGCAATAGACAGCCTTTCCTGTATTTACTGTAAGTAAAAAGACAAGCCCGTTGCTTCAGTACAGTTTGTCTGCTACAGTAGGTGAGTTGTGTCAAGTAGACCTACCCATTACCCTTGGGAACACTGCAGCGTTCTCCTCTCCAGTTGTGAAGAATCTCTGAGTTGTCTTGCACTTCCAGCTGTCCCACGCAGCCAACATCGCAGACAACCTGTACCTGCAGATTCTTACTTCACCTTTTACGATCCACCTCAGAATCCACCTTGGTACTATCTACCTCGTAACACTCCCACTAACTGAAATATTGGATAGCAATCCTTTATCCCAATCTCTATTTTCTATCTATATTTTAGTATTACAGTATACTTTTCCTCTCTTTATGTAGAAACGTGACACTTGGATGGTATTTAGGCTGTTGGCATTATCAATTATTTTGAATGATATAACAGGTAATGTGAAATGTTTAACTACATTAGCCCTGATGACATGCTTTAAGTTATCTAACCAGAATGTCGTTTGCTGCTGAGTTAGCCCAACACATACTGTGTGTGTATTTATCTTATTTTACTTTGCTTTCAGTAAAGGCTCTACATATAAAAGGACACACACACTTAGCTGAGTTATACCAGAGACATTATATAGAAGAGACTTGCCACTTCGAGAATTTTGAATGGAGCTCTATGGGAGAATTCTGAAATGCCAAATGTGACAGTTGGAAGAACATCCGTGAAGTACAGTAAGCGCTCAGTCGAGGTTTTGCGACAGTTACAAAATGTGGTGGACTGTCTTTGAACAAGCGTGGAAGAGGTGGATAATGTATTACAAATGCACACACAGCAGCTGCCAGCTGCCTACCTATATTGTTAAAAGTAGATTGTGTATAATTAATTAATGAAGGAGTTCATGTGAAATGTGTAAAAACATAACGGCCTTGTTTCATTAAGATCTTACCAGCCGGCAAGGTGAAAAATGAACGCCCACACGACCCATTAATCCATATAAGGCACACCCTTAAAACTAAGGCACACAAACGTGGCTTGCATACATGTTATTGCAGATGTTAATGTACTGACAATGTTTATTGAAGATCATTCTTTCATATGAATGAATAAGATTAGAGGTTAGTAAGTTTACACCCAATGATCAGATAATAAAATTAAGACAACTACCTGCGGTAGGCAACAGACAGCAAAAATTGCAATGTTTTGTTAGTACATCGTAAGTCTCTATTTCTGTTTCATAAATATATTCACATAATACTAGTGCAATTAAGAAGAAATGTCTTTTGCATGTTAACGCTAGAAAAGAATATCCATTGTGTTAGCAAGGCTGTTTGTTTTTTGTTTTTTAGCTAGCAACGGCCGTTAATGAAGTCAGTGTCGTAAAATCTTGCGCATGTGTAGTGGAATTATGAACTGGAGACAAACTGCTTTTTAAGCCTTATTTTGAGGCAAAACCACCAAACATTTTAAGATGTTTTTATCAGATTTGACTCGCAATCGTATCTTATGTCCCAATGATCACTGAGAGTGGTTAAGGCTCTCTCCCTACTAATGCCATTGAGTACTTTCTAAATAAAAGTCTGGAAGTTAAAAAATGGCTGCCGAGTGGCGAGACTTGCCTATAAAGACTTTAGTTATACGTTCCACAAATGATTTTAAAGGTTTTAGATTCCTTAGTTACACAGTGTTTTAAATTATCCTGTTGTGTTGTGTTTTTCCTCAGACCACACAGACAGACTCAAAATGGTATCAGTATTGCCCAGCATGGTGTGGAATAAATAATGGAATTGATTGACAGCGTCTGCTTCTACTGTACGTTGATTGGGGGCGGGGGGGTCCAGAAACACTAAAATAGCCCTGAAGGTAATATACTCTATGGCTGAACAGTTGCCATGCATTCTGAAATAACAAGCTCAGAACAAAATGCCCAAGAGTTTAGTCACAGAGGTTCACAGAGTAGTAGCTGTAGCAATGAATGTTTCCGAATGATCACGTTTTACATTGTTTGGATCAAGGTGTCTTTAAGGACACATGGCACATGCTTCAAAACAGTTGACTCTCTACCCAACAAACTTGTCCTTTTCTAAGCATTTACCAGTAATCTCCAAGTACAATACAGCACAGTGACCTCTACATAACAAATTCATTTTTCCTCTGTAATGCCTGCCTCTAGAGGCTTTAGACAGTGAAAAATAAATTGCTTCTATTCAGTGAGCACAAACAGTCCAGCCATTCTCCCCATTCCCTCAATTATGTCCTATATTTCCCTGGTCTTCTGCCACTTACCTTGCCTGCTGAGGGTGTGTAAGTGCAACGAGATGCTTCTTTGTGGAGATGGGAGAGGGGGGCTATATGACTTAAACATGCTGATCCACAGAGGCTTTAAGAGAGGATGTCCATTTAAGAGACGCTGCCAGTGCCCACATGCTATAGGTACCAAACATGGCTGACCTATTCACTGACAGTTATGTTCATGTGGGCGGCTGGCTTACTATACTAAATAGACAGACGGCTGATTGGTTTTGGTGTTTTGCTTTGACATCCCGGTCACAGGGATATAGGGCACATTGCCAAGTATCCCACAAGCCAAGGTTTCGACATTGACAGGCCCAATCTGTTCACGTAAGATGTCAGCTCAAAATTGAAAAGAATATCAGTTTTAAACACCCCATAGTTCTTTTGGACCTTTTGGACTTCTCCCTGACCATTATGTTTCAGTTGGTCTTTTCTATGTTCTAACTTGACTGGCTGCTGTATCTGACTGGGAGTGAGAAAGTATGGTTAGGGTTTCAATCCAGGAAATATGTCACTCCTGGAGCCAAATATGGTTTGTTTGTATTCTTTAAAAAGGAACCATGGGGACCATATAACATCCTTGTGTCCTGACAAAATGCACTAACAGAGGGAATCTTTCTTATTAACAAAAAAATGAACCGCAGTTGTAGTTTGTTCCTAAAATTATTTTTTGACAAATTAATCTCTCAAAACTTTAAAGGAAAGACGTGCATTTTTCCAAAGAAATCATGTTGTTTGACTTAATGGAAAACTATTATTCTCAATGATTAAATATGTGTTTAATGAACGATTCTAAAGTATGATTAGGTATTTTATCATTATTAATTATTGGGTGTTAATTAACTCCCTATTGTTTGATTAAAAGGCCTGCCACATATCTACTAGACCTAGTGGTAATGATTGAGCACAACAATGGGTCAGTGCTACAGTATGAAAGCCAGTGAGGTTTTAGGTTGACACAACAACAGCACACAGTGTTCTATAAACCTTGACTGGCTTCATTGAGCCAGTTTATGTGACTGTGGGAGGATGTCACAGCACATTGTAGTGATGAACTCCGGCCTCTTGCAGAGTGGCATCGAGCTTAATGTTCTTTTGAGCCACAGCTCCCTTTCGTTAACTGAAACTGACTTTGCTTGCAGGGTTTAGATTGTTTTGGAGTGTTTGTTTAGGGCCCTCGCTGCCTCAGACTTTGTTTTAACCTTCAGCTTGTGCCAGACTTCTTTATAAATCAACTGCTTGAATCTTATCAAAGTAATGAAGTGGTCACACATCACAACACTACCTTTTTATTTTCAAACGTCTGTCTATTCAAATACAAATACAAAATTATTATATAGTCAATAGACATTATTTAGGGAGTACGTACGAGCATTTTTTCTTGTCAAGCTAATTTCACTGTTATGTTATTTTGTAAGCATTAAACACAATCCACGTAGTGACATTGTAGTCTAACCCAACAAATTAAATGCATGATTGTTTTATTTTGAAATTACTAACTAATATGACTAAACTGCAGTTACATCTGTCACTTTTATACTTGTACAGGTTTTATACATTTAATGATTTACACTGAGAGAAGAGCAAATGACACAGAAAACTATCAGGCTTGAAGAGAAATTGCAATGAAAAGATAATGTCTTTCATCTACCACCTTTGTAATTGACAGCTCTAATTGTGTCTTCTAGTGTGAGTAAATATGTGTTTTGTAGCTATATACCCTGTCTTACCAACTATTTTTTTATTCTATATGGCTCAACGTTTATCATTAGTAGTGCTATATGTAGTTATTTGTGTATAGGATCTGTTCCAACTAAGGTCAACATCTCTGTCAGTGGGTCACAATCGCGTACAGTGTCGTTAATTATTCAGCCTTCTCGTCCACATACCCTCAAACGGTTCCCTCTCATTAAAGATTAATGACACATGGCAATTCACATTCTTAATCTTCTTCTTAGGTTTCACTGTATTGTAAAGGATGATAGTAACACATCTGTCACTGGTGCAATTCAAGAAGCCTTCCATCCATCCATCCATCCATCTTCATCCGCTTATCCAGAGTCGGGTCACGGGGGCAGCAGCTTCAGCAAGGGACCCCAAACTTCCCTTTCCCGAGCCACATCAGCAAGCTCTGACTGGGGGATCC